>JABUQX010014282.1:5000-20000 GCA_015478945.1 Trachelipus rathkii
TATATTATTTATATTTATTATTATATTATTAGGAATGTCTCCTTTAAAAGGTAGCTATAAAAAATGTCTTAATTTCGCAATCGCGAAAATCTGCTGTGCAGCCAGCACAGTGTCACGTGTTAGCCTAAAACCCAATAGAAGATTCGCGAAAGTTTTTCCACAAGTTGCTTTTTTTTATCATGTTAATTTTTTTATATTTAATTTTTTTTTTTTTTTTTTTCTATATATTATTAAGGGGCTCGAGCCCCCGAGAGACAGAAGGGGGGGACGAGTCCCCCGTCGTCCCCCGCTGGGGCCGAGAGACCCTGACTCTTTCAATCTTTGCGATTTAAATCTTGGGTATTCCTTTAGTAAAAAAAAAAAAAAAAGACTCATCTGTCAACTTGTTCCATTGCCTTGAAATAATCGAAAAAAAAATCGATTTCATTGTTCGTTCGATATATAATCGGTTAACTATCCTTTTAAAAGGGAGAAGGTTCTATAATTATTATATATATATTATATAAATATATATTTTATATATATATATATATATATATATATATATATATATATATATATATATATATATATATAGGAACTTCTCCTTTAAAGGGTAGTTAACCGATATATATCGAACGAACAATGTAATCGATTTTTTTTCGATTATTTCAAGGCAATAGGCAAAGTTGCCAATAACATTTTTTTTTTAAATAAAGGAATACCCAAGATTAATTCGCAAATATAGAAAGTGTCAGGATCTCTCGGCCTCAGCGGGGGACGACGGGGGGGGGACTTCGAACCCCCCTCTGTCCCTCCGTCGGCTCGAGCCCCTTAAAAATATATAAAAAAAAAATTAAAAAAAATTAACATATAAAAATTAACATGATAAAATAAAGCAACATGTGGCAACTATTCCGCTCGTTCTATTGGAGTTTTAGCTAACACATTGTGGGACTGTGCTGGAGTGGTTGGATGTATTGGGCATTTTGTTGTGGTAGGACGTGTGCGGGTTGTGAGTAGTAGGTTCGGTCGTGAGTTGTGATCAGCTGCTGGTGGTGGGTGGGTGTGGTCTGCGATTGAGCAGGCGATTTGGCGCGGCTGCGAGTATGGGTCAGGAATATATTGGCAGTGAGTTTGGCCATAGCCGTTTCGTAGTTTGGTAGATTTCCTTTTAAAGGATGAAGCGTGGTCCTATGTATATATTATTTACAGTATATATGGAGGGGTGTGCGTGTATGGTGGATTGGAGGCAGTTGTTAAGGGTTGAGTAGGTCGATCTCGCACGTGGATCGATGGGTGTAAGTATAGATGATTAGTGTGGAGGTATATATATAATTATATAATATATATTATTTATATATATATATATATAGTATATATAATATATATATAGTATATAATATTAGTATATAGTATAGGTATAGGTAAGTATCTATATTAAAGGTAATAGATGAATATATAATATATTATATATATATATATATATATATATATATATATATATATATATATATATATATATATTATACCACAATCTAATGATTATACTCGGTTTTAATGAGTTTGTTGATTAATTAATACCCGATATTTTAAATTTGAAATATTTTTTTTTGTTTAATTTTATACTAAGAAAACTGTTCATGAATTTAGGATACGTTTGTGTTCGACAGCTTATATTCTTTTAATTCATTCAGTGTTAAAGATAATACGATATGACGTAATATTAGTCTAAGGAATTAAATTTTTATTTGTTAGGTTCATTTTTGTGGTTATTATTAGCAGTCCATTGAAAAATTAAATACGGTCGGGATTTACGCGTCAGGAAAATGATTTTAAGCGAGTATAAAAACCAATAAGGTTGCATGCAAATTGAAATTTACTGATTTTTTTCCCGAGCTTATAAAAGTTGATTAAAATTTTTTTAGACCGTAACTTAAGTTTTATATATAACAAAAAATTTTGGTAATATTTTAGTCCCTCGCAGTTACTCATAATTTCTTCTCTATCGTACACTAAAGAACATAAAATGTACATAAATTAATGGAAAACAGTCTAATGAAGTGGATAAGACCATTTTCGTACAATAAAAAAAAAATAAAATACTGTAATATGGCAGAGGTATCTTATTTCAGAAATGAGTGTCCTCTAACTGTACTTTTTTATTCCTGTTCTTTGTATTTTTTCTTATATATATATATATATATATATATATATATATATATATATATATATATAATATATATATATATATATATATATATATATACTATATTATTATATATATATATATATATATATAAATATTATATTATAATATATATATTATATATATATATTATATATATATATATTATATATATAATTATATATTTATTAATCTATATACATAAGAAATATCATATATTTCTATATAATATATATATATAATATATATACATATATATATATATATATATATATATAATATATATATATATATATATATATATACTATCTATAATAATATATATAATATATATACTTATATATTATTATATATATTATATATTAGTGATATATATATTTAATATATATATATATTATAATATATATATATAATATATATTATATACATATATAAAATCGATATAATTCCAAATCTATATATAATATATATATATATATATATTCTTTTTTAATATTTCAACACACAAAAAAAATCAAAACTAAGTCCAGTCGATATTTTATGGGAATTAACGATACATTGATATTGTAATATTAAATCGATTAGTTGTAAATCGATTATTTGTAAAAGATATGGACTCAGTGTTGCCAATTTGGTGCATTTTGCAATAGATCTAGTGCGTTTATTGCTACTTTAGTGCAAAATTTTACTAAACGCGTGTTCTTATTTTTACTGATTTTTTTTAACCGTCTATTGCTTTTCATCAAATATTGGCATTTTGACTTTTTTTTAATAAAATCTAGTGCCTTCTGATATTTTTAGTTGGCAACACTGTAACAAACAATCGGATCAGTATTGGTTCAAACTTTATATTCGTCGGTTGTGCTAAATGGAGTTGTCAGCGTAAGTTTAGAAATGAATTTAAGTGATTTGTTTGATATATGCCAAAACGGTTGGAGTTTGCTAGTTTTTTTTAGCATTGTTTTATTTTTTACAAGATGTAATAGTAGCAAAGGTATCAATGTACGTTGATTTTAGTCCAAAAACAGTTGTAGACTGGTTTAACTTTTTCCGTGAGGTATATATATATATATATATATATATATATATATATATATATATATATATATATATATATATATATATATATAATATATATATATATATTAAATGATATATATATCATCTATATATACATAATTTTTCGGCAGCTACTAAGCAGTCTATCAGTAAAAGTTAGAGCTAGTTTTACGGCACAGTGGATCAGTAAAGTTTAGGGCTAGTTTTACGGCACAGTGAGTCAACGAACCCCCTAAAATGGAGTATTTACCCTTTTTAGGGGGCTCGAGCCGATGGGGGACGGAGGGGGGGACGTTTCATACCCGGAGGGATGGTCGGAGGAACCCCGCGACACCCAATAGACCAAAGAGCGGGGGTTCGGGAGACCATCCCCCGGAGGGGGGATTAGTCCCCCCGTAGTCCACCTAGAAGCGAGAGACCCCGCGCTCTGACAGTGGGGGCGGACTACCGTCGGGTATTGCGTGTAGTGATCTAGCCCAAAAAACAAAAATCCAAAATGAAGTACTTTTGGGCATTTCATCTCGCTACAATCTATTCGGTATCCTATAAATCTGTTCAAAACCATTTGGGACTTTATTGTAATTTACTTTATAGGATATATAGTACTATACTATATAGATTATATATATATATATATAAATATATATTATATATATATAGTATATGATAGTATATATATAAGTAGATTATGGGGCAGTGCGTGGAGGTGTATAGTGGGGGTGCGGGGTTTATGGATGTTAGTATATATATATATAGTAGTAGTTTAGTATGATAATATCTGGTGTATGCGATATTACAAATATTCGATTTTATGTATCTGATATAAGACAGGTGATGGGATTGTTCGATTTAAGTTCGAACAAACAAATATCGAAAAAAATAAGCTAAAAAATTAGTGCTTAGTGCCGAAAGTAGATTTTTTACATATATATAGTATATATATATTATATAGTATATATATATATTGAGGTCTAATAGAGTTATATATATATAGTAGTATTATTATTATATTATATATATATATATATATATATATATAAATATATATATATAATATTATAAATATATATTATATATATATATATATATAATATATATATATATATATATATATGTAGTAATTCCTCTGGTCCACACGATGTTTTCACATGGGTAGGCAAGATATATATATATATATATTTATATATATATATAATTAATATATATATATATAATATATAATCATATGATATTAATAATAGATATAGATATAATAATATATATATAGTTATATATATATATATATATTATATATATATAGTTATATATATTATAGTACCTGTTTTACGTGATTTTGCTTTTAATAAAAAAAACACTGGTTAATATATTACTTGTATTGAAGCTTCAGTTTTCTCTCTTTTTGTAGAAAGTACCGTATTGCTTCATCATACAGAATTTCTTTTTCGCATAATGAGACTAGTAGCTCTTTTTCAATTGACATCCTTGCCAAATCATTTAATCTTTCATCGCTCATCGTGGTTCTTAGATAAGATTTAATTCTTTTAAGGCAAGAAAAAGATCTCTCAACACTGCTGGAGGTTACAGAAAGAGTTGACATCAATGTAGCTAGACGAAACACCTGATCAAATGAACTACTGATATCAAGTTCTTTAATTTTTTTAAGGAGAATATTTTGGCTTACATTTAGCTCATCGCTATTCCATAAAACTTTTAGTTCACTACACAGCTTTTCTTTTTCAAAAATGGGGTAACTCTCTATTAATGAATTTATAAGAATATTCAGAAATCGTCGCCTATAGTTTATGAATTCATTATTATCTAAAAGTGCAAAGAAATTCAATTTGTCAAAATCGTTAAATCTGCTTTCTATTTGTGTAGTAACATGGTCCAGAACACTATAAAACAAGCCTTTCCATTTATTCTTGTCATAACCTTTCCTATCTTTTGGTTCGCCTCAAATTTTAACAGCTCTTTCGTAAACAGAGCCAAAAGCTTCATCTGACCTAAGGTTAGATAATTTTACAGATACTTCCATTATATATTTATTTGCTGTAGGTATGTTTGAGTGCTTTGCTTGGAGAATACTAAATAAAAATCCACATATATCAAATATTCGACTATAAACACACAATAAAAATACGAACGAAAATTCCGAAAGTATATATTTTAAGCCATTTGCAAGCGTAACTGCTTCATAGTCGTTATGCCATTCAGATACGGCATCAAAAACTTTGATAAGAACTTCGTACAATTCTAAAATTACACTAACCGCGCGCTCTTTGAAATTCCATCGAGTTTCTGATGGAGCAATAGGTTTTTTAAAGTTTCCGCCCAGATTTGATTTCTTATAAGTTTCCTGTAATAATGTCATCCGTTTGGGCGATTTACTAAAAAACGCATGAAATGAATTCAAATGAGAAAAAAATCGCTTTACTTCAGGTAACACTTGATTCCATCTCCATCTAATATTAATAACAAAAATAATTCTAAATCATATAACACACACAACGAATTAAAAATTCAAGTGAAACATGGTTTGCAAGAAAATTTAAAAACAAACCTATTTTGCCACACTAATAACCGCGCATGAAGAGTATGACCGAAGTGAGGGGCGGCTTGCCTTTATATCATTGCAAGTATAGGATATATTTTATTTCAGCTTCGCCTATGTGCCTAGGAAAGTTAAGGAGTGTATAGGGAGGCAAAGCATAATACCTCATTTTTTTTTATATTTCTTTAAGATTTTGTAGATTAATTTTCTTATGGTTTTTTATTATATCATTACATTTTTTGTATTTTTTGTTTTTCTTAATTATTAATTTGCTCTTAAAAATAAGATAGGCAAAAATAAGATAGCAATGCCTACCAGCCTATCCGCATAACTACGCCCACGATATATTAATTATATATATATATATATATATATTATTATATTATATAATTATATATATAATTATATATATATATATAATAATATATTATATATATATATATATATAATATTATAGGTAATTTTTAACATTATATAAATTTAATTATACTTTTAAAGCTAAATTTAGAGATTTCGTATATATATTACTATATATATAATATATATATACTATGTTAGGGGGCTGTATCCGCTTACAGAACGATGATCGGTGGTAGCGCTAGGAATACGGCCTAGGATCGCGTTAGCTTTAAGGAGGCAAGGTTTGATAAGCTTTTTTTTAAGTATCGTTAGATTAAAAAGTTTGTCCTTAATCTAACAATACTTAACAAAACTTATCATAAACCTTGCCTACCTAACGCTAAACCGTATCCATATTTCGCATTGCTAGCGCTACCGCGATCATTCTATAAGCGGTATACATCCCTAACCTTTTATATATATATATATATATATATATATATATATATATATATATATATATATATATATATATATATATATATATATATATATATATATATATATATATATATATATATATATATAAACCCACTTAGGACCATTTGAAATATACAAATAATTGTTGCGTTTATTGCACAAACATCTTTGAATATATATATATATATATATATATATATATATATATATATATATATATATATATATATAATATATATTTTATATAAATATATATATCTTTATAAATATATATATATATATATATATATATATATATATAGTGACCCTTATGAGTTATATGGATCCGTTAATTTTGTGCTTAATGTAATTTTCTTTTCATATATTGTTAGTATATGATACTAACTAAGTATTGTTCAGTATACACATAATCAATATATGAAAAAAATATCAACAAGGAACGAAATTTTTTACTCAGAAACATTTATTTTTTAGCCCTACCTTAAATTCTTTCAGCGTTTTAGCACTAAAATGCCGTTTTCTTTCTCATGCAAAATAAATGTTTTTGCTTATTTTATTATTTAATTTTTATATTTTCAAATATCGTATCTTTCTTATCAGAATCTTAATTAATTGCTAGATCATATACTAATAAAATACGAAAAAAAACAAATTGCTCAATGTGAAGACAATAAAGGTCAATATATATATAATATATATATTATATATATTATATCTATATATATATATATATTAGTATATATATATATATTATATATATTATATTATATATATATATAATATATATATAATATATATAAAATATATAGGAAAAGGCCAAGCGTCATACCTTTTTTATTTATAAATTTTAATTATATATATATTATATTATATTAAATATATATATATTATATATATATATATATTATATATTATGATATATATTATATATAAATATAGTATATATATATATATATAATATATCTATATGTGACAAGAGTGATAGCTATTGAACCTTTTATATCTAACAGTAAATTGTTTAATGTTGAATATTATTATAAATGAGTAAATATAAAAAGTAATTTAAAAATTATAGGGAAATAGTGTTTTTGAAGTTATAATTCGAAAATATATTAAACTATTTGTAGGTCTTGCTTCACGCTGCGTAAGGAAATTTTTAACGAATTTACCGAATGATGGCTTAAAAATCTTTTAGTATTAAAGCTCTTTTGAGCAGGATGTGTGTCTTTTTATGTCTCAAAATTCGCATTTTTTATTGAAAACGATATATTATTAGCGTATTTACAAATTAAAGGGTTAATATAAATAATTATAGTGCTAAGAAAAAGTGTAGTGTGTTATAATTTGTTAATTATGAAATTGTTACGAAATCCATAAACAGTTTTTTTTTCGACGCCAATGGGAAACACACGACAAGTGAAAGGTAAATTTTTTTTTGTTCTACTTTATTGACAAATTTTACAGTAATGCGTTATCCCCGGAATAAAATAGTAGCTGGATATGCTCAATGGAGCATTCAAATAGATTTCTCTAGTTTTAGGCGAGTTTGGTTAATTTAGGTTGCTTATATATATATATGATAGGTTGTAGAATATATATATATATATATAATATAATATATATATATATATAATAATAATATAGCTAATATATATATATATATATTATAATAGTAATATATTGTAGGATATTGGGTTCGGAGGTATATCATATTATATATATTAACACATACTATGTAAAGGTATTAAGGGCAAAGTAGGGGGTCGAGCGACGGGGAACAGAGGGGGGGACGGTTTTCATAGGCGTAGGGGAGGGGCAGAGATCCCAGTGACACGAACAAATACAAACGAGACCTTCCCCGGCTGGGGGGAGAAAATAGTTCTACGCTGATCGTTCGGAAGGCCGAGATGACCGACTCCTATACTATACTATACTATATATACTAGAAAGTCTATTATGGTCCATTAGAGATACCTGTAATATTTTTGAGGGGTAAGAGTACCGTTAGAAAGTCTATACATGACTTTCCTCCATATAATAGATATATATATATATGTATATATAATAATAATATTATATATATAATATATATCATATATATTAGTATATATATATATAATATATATATATATATATATATATATATATATATTTTTTGGATTTAATCAGTAAATCTCAATAGTTTCTTTCGAAAAAAAATAAAGCATTATTAACACCTAAAATTATGATTTATTATTATTGCTTACCTGGCAAATTTTAAAATCCAACCAATCCGAGCCCTCGTTTTAAGCACGTTGCTAATCAATATGGCCAATGAGCTCTCAGCATTATAATAAAAGAACCAATCACAATTTCCTTTTCTCTAGTCAGATTTTAACGTTTATAGGAAACCGTTAAATTTTTATTTGAATTTCGAGTATTAATATAATTTCTTCCAAAGGCGCCCTTAATAATAGTATTTAAAGGATATTTATAAAGGTATCACTGCCATGAATACGCTTTTATCCGTTATCCGAAAAATTACTGTACTCATGAATAACACAATATAAATAATATGTGAATAATATATTAAAATTATAAGTAAGGTGTAAGTAATATATATTGAATTTTGACAGTAAACAATAATTTGGAAATTCATCTTTTATATTTTTAGACCCTGCGAAAACAATATGCACAAAAATATTGAATGTAAAATAAAAAAAATTTTATGCAAATATATTTCTTAATTCCTTTGTGACCTACTGAAACTATATTTGATACAGAAATTTAACACATAGGGGATATTATCGTTCCTTTCGCCCCCCCTCCTCTCCCTCAAAAATTAGGTTCATTTCCTTTATAGGGGACATTTTAAGTGTCGGAAACAAAAAAAAAGTTTGTTTATTATTATTATTATTATTATTATTATTATTATTATTATTATTATTATTATTATTATTATTATTATTATTATTATTATTATTAATTGAAGATGCACGTATAGTGGATATATATAATATATCATATAATATATATATATATATATATTATATATATATATTTATATATATATATAAAAGTAGATATAGTATAGTATATATATATAGTTATATATAATATATAATGCGTATAGTATACTATATTTATATAGTATAGAATCAGTATATAGATATAGTAGATACTATATATATATATATTTCATTCACCGGGTAGTGGGATTCGAGAGATGCAGAATCCCATAGACCATGCAGTACGGTAATAATGAATAATAATATAATTAATAATTAATAATAATAATAATATAATATATAATAAATAATAATAAATAATAATAATAAATAATAGATAATGATTAATAATCCCGATCAAATATAATAATAATTAATAATAAATAATACATAAAATATAAAATTATAATAAATCTATAGATCGTAATAAAATCTACTAACTGATCACAATAGAAAGTTAAAAGAACTTATAAATGCATTTATACTTGAAAAGGAAAAGCAACGCAACTTTAAGTGAATCATAAATTTGACAAGTTCTTTCGAGAGAAGAAAGAAAAGAAAGACATTGGTGCAGCATGTTTAGTCACAAAAAGGAGTCCATGTAAGAAGCTACCTACAACCAGTAGGAGTGTCCTCATATTTTAGTTCTCGTGATCATTGTTGAAGGATAACATAAGTTATGTTCGTGTATGCAGTTTAAATGCAAAGAAGTGGGATGAATTCCTCTTATGTGGCATACCACACTCACATTAAAGAACACGAATTATGCAACACAGGTATAAACCCATTAAAATATGGGAGCATTAGGCGACGGAACACAAATCCCCTCCTTCAGTTGAAATTGCTAGTTGTTTAAAAATTTTATTTCAAGTTGGTAATTTCAACTATCTCCGCATTGCAGAAATCTCTTTTATTAAAAAAAAACTTAAACCAGATATTAATGTGAAATTTAATGAAATGAATGAATGCTTGAATGTTTTTTTGAATTATTTGAGTGTTTTTGCAGGTATAATTAGTATTATTAATGAATTATTGTAAAATAATTGTAAATATATAATGAATTATCAAAATTCTTTTTTTCTAGTCACAATTAATGTAAATAATTTTATGTCTTTAATATTTTGAAATTTATTATTTGTAAACTGCATTATATATAGTTAGTTAACCGTGATTATACCTGAAGTATATAGGCGAAATATTGGTACAATATTAAAGCTTTAACTCTATATTATTCTCAAATAGTACCTTATAAATTCAACAGAAATAAGAATTATTTAGACAAATAAGATAAAAAACTGAGAAAAAATAATAATATAAAATATAAATAATAATATAAAAAAAATAATAAAATAATAATAAAATATTAATATAATAATAATAATAATAATAATAATAATAATAATAATAATAATAATAATAATAATAATAATAATAATAATCTACGTCTGGCAGAGGAAAATTGAAACCTGCTTTTAGTCTTTCAAAAGTTTAAAAAACCCCGTTCTTTGGTATTTGGGTGGGTCGGCGGGGGTTCCTCGCCCTCCCCTATCGGGGTATGGAAAACGCCGCCCTTTTGTTCCCCGTCGCTCGAGCCCCTATTGGGCCGTGATATATATTATATATATATATATATATATATTAATATATTTATATATACTATTTTATATAATATATTATATAATATATATTATATATAATCTATATATTATTATTTTTATTATTATATACCGACGATAATTGAAAAAAAATAAAACACTCCCTCTTAGAATTTCCGCTGATTCCAAATATATTAATTTGTTTACTGTAGGTGCTGCGTTCTCTAGTTACATGATGTCAGCTTTAGACACTCATATATTATAATATATATAATATATATATATATATATATATATAATATATATATTATATATATATATATATAATTATATATACATATATATATATATATAATATATATATATAATTATATGATATATATATATATATATATAATATATATATTATATATAATATAATATATATATATATATATAATATATATTATATATATATATATATATATATATATATATATATATATATATATATATATATATATATATATATTATATATAATATATTACATTATATATTTATATAGATATAGTTATATATATTATATATATAATATATATATATTTATATATATATATTATATATATCTATTTATGGGCGAGGAACTTCACGTAGTTTAAGATAGTGATTTACTTGCCCCTAGTTAGTTTGAATCTTTCGTCAGAATAGAAAAAAAAAAATTGTAGCTATTTTCCTTAAAAATTTTGGCACATCTTGTAAAATGCAATGAAAATACTGTAGGAAGCCTTGTAAATTCCATTCTCATTATAAATATGTATTAAATGACATAAATTAATATTTAAAAGTCACTAAATAAATAAATAAATCTTTAAATTTAAGTTTGCACAACACAAGCGAAGTCAGCTTATTTCTCTAAGGTCAAAATCCGAAATGAGCGCTTTTTTTTTTTTAACACTGAATATTTCAATAGGTTTTCGGTATAACGATCACCGATATAAATATATCGATACATCGATGATTTCATATATATCGATTTTACTCAGACGAAAGATTGAATTAAGCCATAAACATTTTAGCGCTATACCCAAATGTATACTGACCGAATAATGAAATTTAATTGGTTGAAATAAAATTAAACCTTATTTTGCCTGGTTAGGTTAAGTTATTTCAACATTTTTCAGTCTAAATTTCTTATATTCATTCGGGTATCTTGAAACATTTGTGAACAACAATCCGAGTAATAAATTTTAACTCTAATATCTTCTTTCTTTGGAGGGGGGTGGGAGTTGGAATAACTAAAAATTCACACATAACCTAACCTAACCGAACCTCAGAATATAAAATCGGTTATAATACCGTTGTTATAAAATAATATAATCCAACTATTATTCCGATTCTTGTTTCAAGTCCTAGAATGCTTAGTAACAAGAATCAAATGTCGATCCATCAAAAATAACCAATTCCTAATCTTCGACCCTGGTTAAGAGTTAAATGAATTTAAAATCACCAAAGGGTGGGAAAAAAATTATGAGTACTGGATTTGTAAGATATGTATTCATACTTAAAAGTTAGTTCAAATTTATAAAAGTTAAGAAAATTTTAGTTAAGGCGGGGGCGGCTAACCCAACCCTCTCCCTCACTGCTCTTACTCCCCATGATGATATTTACTAAAAATTGAAAGACTACAGGAATTCGTATTTAAACCATAGGTTCAGTTCACGCCAATAAACCACCTCATTACATTCAATTTAGTAAAATTATTAAAAATACACAAAAATACCATAACATCATGATTACGTCATAAAATTGCTATAAAAATATCCAAACACGCAAAAATAATAATAATAATAATAAAAAACTTAACGTTAGTTTTAGAGCCATTTCGATATTAGAATTTTTTTTGGTCCACACTCCAAGAGTTTTATACAAATTAGAAAACTCACTTAAACCTATTATATATATATACTATATATATATTATTTATTGTGTTGTGTCTCTCTGATAAATATATATTATAGACATAATAGTAAATATTATATATTATATATAATAAATTTATTTAGGTGTATAAAAATGCTATCAAACTAGATATAATATATATATATATATATTATATATATATATATATATATATTATATATTTTTATATATGTGTGTATATCTCTGTGAATTATATATATATATATATATTATATATTATATATATATATATATATATATATATATATATATATTGTTATGAATGTGGTTGTCTCTCTGAGAATTAACATGAGAACATAAACGAGATATACATTTGTCGAAACTACTTGAAAAAAAAGACTATAGATGAAAACACTTTTCAAACCCTTATACCCTGATCAGAGAACGCTTTAAATGTCTACAATTTGTACCCAGATACAAAATTCTGTCAGGGCGGAAGAAAATGGAATAAAATTCTATGGCAAAACTTGGGAGTTTATCCCTTCTCTTGGAATTATTTCTCAGAGTTTTGTCCTCGGAAAATATTCTTCCATTGGGAGGACCTAAAATATCTGAAATGCCATTTGAACTTTTAAGTCATTTCTAAAACAAATGCTTCACTTAATAAAAATAAGTTTCTGATAAACTTTTCTTGAGATTTACAATAAAATTAATTTACTTGCGCTCTTGTTACAAAGTTATATAATTTAGAAGAAATGGAAGAAAATGTTAAAAAATTTTTCAGGGGAAATTTTGTATAGTGTAAACATGGTATAAGATTGTTTAACTACCACTAATATATTGTAACTACACACACATACTTTATATTTTGAATCTAATTTAATAACTGTAAGCTGACCTAACCTAGACTAATCTGGCGGTTCTAGCCTAAGCTAACCTCACTTCACTAATCTTGACTGAAAAAGTCTAACAGTTTTTCTCTTGTCCTACCCAGTACCAAAATTATTTTAAAATATAATATTTCATTATTATTATTATTATTATTATTATTATTATTATTATTATTATTATTATTATTATTATTATTATTATTATTATTATTATTATTATTTTTATTTTTATTATTTTATTTTTATTATTTTATTTTTATTTTTATTTTTATTTTTATTATTATTTTATTTTATTATTATTATTTATTATTATTATTATTATTATTATTATTATTATTATTATTATTATTATTATTATTATTATTATTATTATTATTATTATTATTATTATTATATTATTATTATTATTAATATATTATTACTTATTATTATTATTATTATTATTATTATTATTATTATTATTATTTTTATTTTTATTTTTATTTTTATTTTTATTTTTATTTTTATTTTTATTCTTATTCTTATTTTTACCCACGTTAACGTTTACACCTTGTTGTTGCATGGGGCTCGGATACATTTTCCGAGTTGTATCTGCGGAGACAAATGTTGCTACTTTTATTTATTATTGTGAATTCCATTTATTTGTATCCCATTCCCTACTCTTATATTATTCATCTGCTTTATTCCCATTTTTATTAGTTTTCTTTTATTGTTATTACTACTTTTATCATTCTTGTTTTTCTTATACTTTTGGTTAATCTACGTTTGTCCTCTCTTGTTTTCTTTCTGTTATTATTTTTGTTAATATATATTTTTTAAATTCTTTCACATTCATTCTCTTACCCAGTTCTGTTTCGCTCCCTTTTACCTCTCCTTGCAACTTTTCAAATGCCCATGATACGGCTCCTGTGATACATTTAGCGCGGGGAGAGAGAGAGAGAGAGAGAGAGAGAGAGAGAGAGAGAGAGAGAGAGAGAGAGAGAGAGAGAGAGAGAGAGAGAGAGAGAGAGAGAGAGAGAGAGAGAGAGCAGA
>JABUQX010014282.1:25000-40359 GCA_015478945.1 Trachelipus rathkii
CTTCTTGTTGATGAGCTGGGGTACCATTTTGAAACCTGTTCTATTGGCTCCTAGTACCATGAGCTATTACGCACTGTTTGCTCGCGGATGCAGCCCTCTGAATTTTCTGTCGCTCCTGGGGATGATCCTCTTTATAACCACCTCTTTACTTGGCCGGAATTCCAGGAAGCAGTAGGTAGGTGTAAGGATGGGCCGCCTGAACCGGACGGAGTCTCATTCCAGATGATACATCATATCCATCCATCTGCCTCAGCATTCTTTCTTATCCCATACAACAGGATATGAGTAACAGGCGTCTTTCCGCATGTATGGCTAACAGTTAATACCGTGACCATCCCTAAACCTGGAAAGAACTCACCTTCGTGGACGGTTACAGATCAATCTCTTTGACGTTGCACCCATGTTGCTCCCTCTATGTAGACAACCTGGCTCTTTATGTCTTTATGTCTCCATGTTAGGAGTGTCAACTTCAATTAGCTATGGACAGGGTGATATCGTTGTGTGATTCGAGGGGCTTTCGGTTTTACATCGCAAAGACGAAAGCCATGCTGGTACGTCGGATGGGGTGTGCGAGGTGGGGGTGGCTCTGTATCTCCGGTGCTGACCCATTATGAATCGCCCATCCATCTAGAGATAAGGGAGAGATTTTGGGGTATGGTCCTTGGTGCCAGTCTCTCATACTTTCCTCATATTCTCCATCTCAAAACGAGCTACCATCGCACGTTAGATATCTTACGTCACTTCTTCTACGTGGGGTGCAGACGGGAGAACCATACTTCACCTATTTATTGCGATGATGCTATCGAAATTTTATTATGGTGGTGCAGTCTACGAACAAACCTCCCATTCTTACCTACGCCTTTTCGATTCCATTAAGAATGAGGTCTGCGTATAGTGCCCGGAGCCTTTCGATCTTCACCTAAGTAGAGCTGGTGGTTGAAGCCGGATTAATACCTCTGCCCCTGAGGAGGGAGCACCTTATGTGCTGTTTGTACCTCCGTCTTCAGAACCCTACACCTTAAACTATAACTTCTCTTATTGATAGGATATCTTGCCACCCCTCCTACTGGCCGTTTGCACAGGTTGCAGCTTCCATCCTTGAATATCTTCAGTCCCTCTCAACGCTGTTTACCTTACGAATATGATAATTTTTGTGCGTTGTGGGTGTCTCAGCCACCCAGATTGTGCAACAGATTGTCTCTAATCAAGACTATAGACCACCTGGCTTTATTGAGAGCATCATTTCTCTCACACCTTTCTTTCCATATGAATTCGGTACTGGCGTATACCATCGGTTTAAGGAGGGAGAGGGTACAGGTGTATCGGTTGTATTTCCGGGTTGTCCTCTGTTCTACAGTCCCCCCCCCCTTCTTGGTCGCCAACGTTCACGGCCGAATTGATGGAATTGGTCCTGGAAATAACTAGAGTTCTAGACCTTCATTTGTAAAACAACATCAACATTTTCTGACTCTATAAGTTCTCTTCTCGCACTCCAAGAAGGTTCAACTATGAATCCTCTGGTTTCTATTATCCAACAGTTCCTGTGTCGCCTCCATTCATGGTAAAAAAAGATTTC
This sequence comes from Trachelipus rathkii, assembly GCA_015478945.1. Taxonomy (NCBI): domain Eukaryota; kingdom Metazoa; phylum Arthropoda; class Malacostraca; order Isopoda; family Trachelipodidae; genus Trachelipus; species Trachelipus rathkii. Next base: position 26,577 of record JABUQX010014282.1, read on the forward strand.
ACATTTTGCTGGGTCCAATCTCATGTGGGTATTACCGGAAATGAGCACAACTTCCAACTCTGCCACTATTCCAACAAAAGTTGGATTACAGCTTCCTGAGGCTTTACAACTTGAACACCTACCTGCCACTGATTTTATTATTCCAGTTTTCGTCATAATTTTATCACCTGCTGACAGGTATACTGGGAAGAGGATTTCTGAGGTGCCAAGTTGCGCTGTGTGAAACCCCTCGTAAAGAGTTGGTCATCCTGGTGTAGGCATGGTCGCCACAGTGAGGTCATCCTGACTCGACTGCGCATTGGACAAACAGATTTGACGTAGTCCTACCTCATGACAAGAGAACATTATATCTTTGTCTGTTGGGATGATGCATTCTCAGCTTTCAGAAAAAAGTTTTTTCCTACCTTGGGTTAAGTACCCTTCCAAGAACATCTTGCTTATTTCCTGTAGGAACTTCTCATTTCTGTAGAGCTGCTGTCCCTTTTTTTTTTTTTTTTTTTCAAAGAATTGAACTTGCTCCAGAAGATTTAATCTTACCTACATTGTCCATCACTATTGCTGTGTGTCTAGTGTGTGCGTCCTGGTTGTCCTGGTAATTTTTTCAGCGACAGTACTCAAAAACTGAAGCCACACTCTCCTGCGTCCTGGCAGATGACCGGCACACTGTATGGAGGTATTGTAGACAAAAGAATATTATTATTATTATTATTAATTATTATATTGATTATTAATTGGGATTATTATTATTAATATTATATTATTATTATTATTATTATTATTATTATATTTATGTATTAATTAATTAATTATGTATTATATGTATATATTAATTATTATTATGGTGATTTATTAATGTTTTAGCATTCAAATATTATTACTCTATTATAAACTCTTATATTATCATAAATATATTATAAATAGTGCTGACGTAGCAAAACTCAATACTGAAGGCGATACAATGTAAGGGTAATAATATGTATTAAAAATAATAAAAAATAGTAAGAAACAAACTAAATTTTTACTTTAAATTATATTATTTATTGATATATTATGTGATTATTATTTATTAATTATTCATTGATTTATGTATTAATTTTATTAGTATTTATTAATTATTGATTATTATTATTATTATTATTATTATATCTTATTAATTAATATAAGTTTTATTTAGCTTAGTTGGTTTTCGTTGTCAGGCTATCTAACTACTGATCTTAAAATTAATACAAACGTTCTTTCTTTTCAGCTTTCAGTTGGTTTTCGTTGTGTGAGTACGTGATAGCGACATGCAATATGCTTTACCATGTGAGTGTAGCTTTAGACTTCTCTGAAGAGCACTTGATAGTAGGTCACATCGTGGGTTCTACAACACCTCATTCCGTAACAACCCCAGAATCGTCTTTGTTATCTTCGTCTTTCACAATCCACAGCATCGCCAACGAGTTTTCTAACGCCATTGACAAAACGCCTGACACTGAGTACCTATTAGATGACGACCATCCTCTGAAACTGAGTGCAGAGGACTGTTTTAAGGAAAAGCGACCTAGGGACTTTGCTAGAGTAGGTTGTGAAAAGAAACCTGAAGAGAACATAAAAAGAATTGACCATTTAAATGACCCTCTAGAATATCCCCAATTAAAAGACCTCTACAACCATTTCAACAATCATTATCTGAAGAGAACAGTAGTACTAAACAAAAGACTTATGAACTTTCTGAAATTTCTGAACATGCTGGACGTAGTGTCGTAAACAGTAACGAGAATGAAATAAGTAATACAACTAACAACAGACTAAATTCCTCGACTTCGATTGAAAAACGACAGACAGAAGACAAAATTCGCTCGAGGCTATATACCCGGATTAAAAACGAAAACTTGGCTCCTGAAGAAGGTCATGAACCAGGAACTCTTTCCCTTGAACAGAGGCAAACAAAAGATGTAATTCACAAAAATTCCAAAAAAAATCACCAACATTCCGAATAACAATTAAAATGTAAAGCCTCTCATTATCTCCATCTGGATATCTATATAACTTCATCTCACTTTCATTATTATTATCTATTAACATTATATATATTATTATCTAAAGTTAATTATATATTCAAAACCACGAATATTTAAAGATAAACGTGACGTAGCTAGCTATAAAAAATGAGATATATTATAATTATAAATTTTGGTTATATATTCTATTTAATCGTTATTAATTTTGACGTTTCAGATTTAATATAACTCAATTATTATTATTATTATATCATTAAATACTGTAACATTAATTAATTGCATATATTAGTCTATTAATTACTTTAATTAGTCCTAATATATTACTCTTATATTATTTATTTCGTCTCATTATTATTATTAATATTATTTACTTGATATATTTTTATTATTATCAATTCATTATTCATTAATCAAATAAATAGACAATTAAGAATTATTATTGTTATTGAGCTGATTATTAATAATTTTTGTAATTATTGAACTATTACAGTGTTAATAAAATTATCATTACCACGATCTATCGAATTATTTTAATGATATATTGATTATTATTATTGATTGATTATCCTCATTATTATTATTATTATATTATTAAATAAGGTACCTGCTACAAATAAAAATTAAACTTATGTAGTTACTTAATCTATTATTTTTATATATTATTATTATTATTAAATCTATTATTTAATACTTTATTATTATTAGTTATTATTATTATTATTCATCTATTCATGTATTATTAAAAATAATCTGATTATATAATTATATATTATTCAGACTCATGTCAACAATAAGGTACGCTGCTACAATGGAACGGATCTTAAACTCAAAATAACTAATTTTATTCAGTAAAATTCATGAATATTATTCTTAATTAAATTCACTTATCTAAATCTATTATTATATATATCTCTCTATATCATATATTGAATATCATTATATGTTAATTATAATACTGATGTTGTGTTAGTTGTGTACTTGAGCTGTTGCACTTATTAATAATTCCAACGGTAAACTCCAATTTTTTTTAAAAAATCAAGTTTAATAAAAAGAATAATAAAAAATATTACTAATAAAAAATAATATAAATAGATAATAGATAATAATAATAATAATAATAATAATAATGAATAATAATCATAAATAATAATAATAATGAATAATAATAATAATAATTGAATGAATAATAATAATAATTAATAATAATAATGAATAATAATAATAATATTTAAAACGTACACTTTGTACCTGTTAGTGTCACACGCCATTATTCACTAACATTTCTGGTTAGTTTATATTATTATTATTATATGTATTTATTAATTATTATCTATTATTTATATAGTTGAATTATCTATTATATTAGTTTAATTAGCGGGGCATATATTTCGGGCCAGTATATTATTATTTTAACTGTATTAGTTTTTGTCATTATTATTAGTTAGTTTTGATCATTAATCATTAAGGTTTATTATGCTATTATTCATTATTTAATTATTCATTTATTATTGTTAGTTATTATTGGATTTGCAGGATTATATAGGTTTGATTATTATATTTATTATTATTATCTATTGGTATTTATTATTATTTATAATTTTGTATTATTAATTATTTAATAATAAATAATAATAATAATATTATTAATGTATTAAACTTTTAAAATTTTAAACTAAGCCCTAGGCTCTTGTGAAAATAATACATAATAATAATAATAACTAATAATAATAATGAATTAATAATAATAATAAATCAATATAATAATAATAATAATAATCAATAGATAATACATATATAATAATAATAAATAATAATAATAATATAGAATAATAGATAATTGAATCATTATATTTAGCAATTATAATTTCAATAATCAAGAATAATTTTTAAGTGTTTGGAAAGTGAATTGAATCAAAATATGTTCTTCGGGCTTTGTGATTGTATTATATTAATATACACTGTAAAATATATAAATTGGATAAAGAAACCTTACAACATTTAGTTTAAACTTGTAGATATACAGGCCTATACGTTATTAATCTTAAAAATACTCAAATATATATATATCTACTTATTTATATTATATATAATAAGAATATCGAAACCTTATTATAATATTATATATATATATATAGTATATATATAATATTAGATATTTACTAATAATATATATATATATTCATTGTTTGCAAAAATATTTTTTATGTTATAAACATGTCCACTATTGATACTGATATATATATATAGTATATATATACTATAGTATATTAGTAATATATACTATAGTATTATGATATAAGTATAGTAGAGTAGAGTAGTGATATACTAGTTAGGGTCTATATCTATATAATAGTATATTTAGTATATATATACTTAGTAAATAAGTATAGGTACGGACGCCTTAAAATACCTTCGAAACCACTTGTGGCAATAGTTTGTAGCCAATTCCGTACCCCGGTGGAAACATCACATGAAACAAAATCAATGCTAATATACGTAATTTCCTCCTCTTTATCTAAATTAATCATAAGTTTAATGTTGAAAGAGTTCTGAATTGGTAATATAATAATACAAAGAAAACATTTTCAATACAAACATATTTTCAAGTGTATTAAAGGCCGTAGAAGCTGATTTTATAAAAATAAAAAGGCAAAAAATATTAGAATATTATAATATATTAATATATAGATATATAGTCTATATATTATATATCTATATACCTGTATACTGCTATAATATATATATATAATAGATATAGATATATATATATTATATATATATATTATATAATAGATAACATATTACTAGTATATAATATAGTATACGTTGTTAGAAATTTGGACTATCTATGAATCTAATGCTTGCTTTTTCCTATCTGAAAGTGGTGGGATTCTAATGTGTATGTATCATAAACTATATATAAGCCCTATTTATATTACTAATTTATATCATATATAATAATAGAAGTTGTCTTAATTTTTCTTAGAATATAATATGATATAGAGTATATTATATAGTATTATATATTTTAATATATTATTGACATTATGATAGGTATATAGTAGTAGTAATATAGTATATTTTATATAATATATATTATGCTATTAGTAATATATATATAAATATATATATATATATATTAGTATATATATATATATAATATATATAGGACATAGGAAAATATGATATATAGGTATATAATAGGTATAATATATAGATAAAGTTGAATATGGCTATATGGTTATGCTAGCTTATTAACCCCTGGTAATGATATAGTATTAGTAATATAATACCTACTATGTAGTATTATGTAATAATTCTTCACTTTATTTTTCTAGCATTTCTACTGTGTTATAGTCTTGCATATGTATAGTATATACTCTAATAATATATATAATATATATATATATATATGTACATTATATATAGTATATATGATATATATATATGATAATAAATTATATTACTATAAATAAATTATATTATTAGTATTATATACTCTATATATTAATATAGTAATAGTAGTATCTATATATATATAGTATTATATATAGTATATATCATAAGCTATTTATTTTATAATAACTTTCCTTCCTTCCTTCAATTTATCATAGATATATAGTAGTACTTAAGTATATAAACTTATAGCGTGGAGGTGTATATGTAGTATATTATATATTCGTAATATATATTCGTAATTACTTATAGTGTTTAATATATAGTAATATATATATATTATATGAGTATATATAAGTATATATGTATATTATATTATATTTATTTATATATATTATATATTATTATATATATAATATATATATATATATATATATTACTTATAGATATAGTTATATATAGTATATATTATATACGCATTAGAATATTTTCTTACAAGTAAATTGTAGAAAATTTGAAGTCAGTGAAATACTTGGGATCCACAATTGTAATTTATATAGTTACACAACTAAACAAATAAATCATGACAAGCTACTGGATGATTGAGGCGGTCTAGCTCTCAATGAATAAACACCTCTATATTTAAATTAAAAAGGAAATAGAAAAAACAGTATACAAATGTAGCTATAAAATTTTAAATATTTAATCAATACAGTATATATGAATATATACGTTAGGGGGACAATATATTTATTATATACTATATTACATATTATATATATATATATATCTATTATATATAATATATGAGTATAGTATATATATATATATATATATATATAATATCATACGTTCGAAGGGTGGGGAAGTATTTTCATTATGTGCAAAATTAGATAAATATATACATATTATATTATATATATATATTATTATATATATATATATATATATAATATATACTACTATTATATAAATATATATATTATATATATATCTATATATTATATATATAGTATTAATATATATATATAGTATACGTATAATTATTATAATATATATACTAGTATATATATAAAACATTATATATAGTACTATATTTAGATATAGTATATATAGTATAGTATAAATATATAATCTATATATATATATATATATATTGTTAATACTATTATATATTATATATGATGAACTTATATATAATATACGTATATATATATATATATTACTATATATAAAGGTGCTATATATATATATATACATATATATAGTTTATATTATTATATATATATATATATAGTATATAATTAATATATATATATATAGTATATATATTAATATATATATATATATACTATATATATTATATATGATATATAATGACTATATATATATATATATATATCATTATATATATATATTATATTATATATATATATATAGCTTATATATAAGTATATATTATAATCGTATATATATCTATATATATATATATATATATATATATATATATATATATATATATGATATCTATATATATATTAATATATTATTATATATTAATATATATAATTAATATATATCATATTTATATTAATATAGTAGTATTCAATATATATATATATATAGTATATAGGGTATATATATATATTATATATATATATATATAGTTTAATATATATATATATATATATATATATATAGTATATATATAGTATATATAAGTGAATTCACCGCAATTGTTTGATTTGAAAGTCACGGCAAAGTAAATTACAGCATTAACAGCTTATATATTACAGCATTCAATTAAATAATATGATGACCGCAATCTATGATGTAAATGTGTCAGTAGACAGAAAACTATAAGCAATATATATATATGATACTATATTATAATAATATATAGAGTATATAATATTATATATAATATAGATAATATAAATATATAATATATATATATATATATATATATATATAGTATTATATATATAATATATATATATAGTATATATATATATATATAGTGGTCCAGCATCCACACCGAAATAGACACATGCATCGTAACTAAAAAACTATAACTAGGGCTACACGAAAATAAATATAATTTTATAATCCAGGAGAACATTTTTACGCCAATGAAATAAAAAAAAAATAAACAAAATAAACACTTTTTCAAAAAATTTAAAAATTGTTACAAATGTTGGAAAAATTACGGTTTTTGAGAATACGAAGCAGCTGGAGTACTCCGAGGGAGCACGCACAATGTTGAATTTTTTTCTTTTTACTAAAGAAATACCCCACTGGTAAAACTTAAAGATGGACAGAGTGCGGGGTTTTTCTCGGGCCTACCGGGGGACGAAGCTCCCCCCTCTGTCCCTCGCCGTCGCCTCGAACCCCCGCTAAAAAGGATAAATAAAAAGGAAAAATAACATTTTCCCCCTGCAAAGCGTAAAAATAAAATAACTATTGTGGCGACTCTTGATCTGCGTGGACTGAATAGCAGGGATTCAACGGTCACATCACAGCGTACGCAATGCCATATCTAAGATTATACTAATATTTAAGGTGTTATTAGAATAAAAATTAAAATAAAATATCAATTTTTTTTTAAGTTTCATCGTGAAATTGCTTGCTGAGATCAAATATGTTATTTATTTTCCCCCCTGTATGATTCTGTTATAGGTTTTCTAGTTTTAATGACTGACCCTCGGGATGCTGGCATAATAGTAATATATATATCAATAGTATATATATAATATAGGTTATATATATATTAAATACAATATATATATATTATTATATATGATAATATATTATGATCAATATAATATATATATATAATATATATATATTATATATATCATATATATTATATATATATAATATATATATATATATTAGTCCCCTGCACATGGGGGGGATCGTTTAAACTGGTCATATCTCAATTTTTTTAATTATCAATGAAAATGGCATGAAGGGTAACTGACAGCTATTAGGCAACTTCTCTCAAATTTAAACGGACAGTTAGAAACAACTGTCCCGGACATTAATACTTTAATTTTATAAAGTGTCGAATGTTAATAAACAAAAACGTATATTTTGAATTTATGAAGTTTTAATAAGTAATAGGCTAATATATTTCCTTCTTATTTTCTGAGCTTCCACAATTTAGTAGTTGCTTCCTTTTGTTATTTTTTTTAATATTTTAATATTAGTTTCGTGTAAAGTTTATTAATATTATGCTAAAGTTTATTAATTATTATTATTATATATATTATATATAGTATATATACTATATATATATATATATATTTTATATATTAAGTATATATATATAATACTATATAGATGTATAGTAATAAGGATATAAGATTATGCGGATAAATTTTTAATTAAAAAGTAAAAAGAAATAAATTCATTTTTATTATAAAAATATGATTTATAATTAATTAATATTTTCAAAAATGACTAAACTTTTTAAATCAGCATCAAAAGGTATATTTTTATAACTAATATATATTACTATATATAATATAATATTATATATATACTATATACCTAGTATATTAGTATATTATAGTATATATATATATGATATATAGGTGTATATAAGTTATTAATTTATAGTAGCTAATATATATAGTTATATATAGTATCATATGGTAGTGTTCAAAATAACAAGATCCGCAGACTTAATCTACGAATTTTTTTTTTGCAAGAATACTGAAATGCATTAAAATGAAAATAAAAGTAAAAAAAGGTGTGCAAAAGTCTCATAACATGATTTATTAAGGTAGCAAAATCTTTACTTTGCATCAATTATACCCACGTATATATATTATATATATATATATATATAATATATATATATATATATATATATATTATATTATATATATAAGTATAGATATAATTATTATATATATATTATAATATTATATATATATTATTATATATTATATATATTATATATATTATATATAATATATATATATTCTATAAAAAATTTTTGATAAAGGAATTGGGAAGACGCATAGAGAGAGAGAACACACACACATAAAACGAGACTTCATATTTTGTTCGTAACCGAAACCCAGGCTTAAGATTTTTTTAAGAAAACAACATCCAATTCCTTTGAGTTTGATTTAATGATTTTTTTGGATTTTTTGGTGCTCTTTTTTTATGTTTTTGTAATAATTATTATAATTTTTTAAACATTACACATGGTTCTTATACATCAACCACTACTAATATAATATCGTTAAGGACAGCTACTCTATATATTATTGGGATGAATACTTTAAATACTATTTTTTTATTCAATTTTTCAACAAACTATTGGGCATTTGGTAACCCGTAAGTCTGTAACAATTCTTTAGTGTTTTTGGCTTGGAGGATAAGAATAGGCTTGAAGTTTTCTAGATAAGGCCCATGGGGCATCTTAAGTATTATTCTTAATTTATATTTAATTGTTGACTGCGGACATTCTAGAGGGCCAATGCGGCTTTCTTAATTATTAATTTATTGTTTGACTGGGACAGTCCTAAAAAGAACATGCGGCTTCTTAAGTATTATTCTATTTATATATGAGTTGACTGGGATTCTAGAGGGGTCAGCGGTTTCTTAGTTATTATTTTTTAATTATTAATTTTATTGTCTGACTGGGACAGTTTTAGAATAGGCATGCGGTTCTAAGTATTTTCTGTATTTTAATAATTTGATATTTTTTATTATGGACTGGAACATTCTAGAGGGGCCATTGCTGCTTCTTTAATTATTAATTTTATTGTTTGACTGGGACAGTATAAAAGGACCATGTGGCTTCTTAAAGTATATTTCTATTTATTAATGAGCTTTACTGTCAAACAGACGGAGAATAGTATTTGTATATGGTATATGGTCCTTTTTAGACTGTCCAGTCACCAATAAAATTATATTAAGAAGTTTTGTGAGTCTATTACAGTCAGAATGTCTAGTCAACTCCATAATAGAAATAAGATATTATAGTAGATGCTATCTCATATAACACTGGCCGCGATGACCTATCTGGACTGTTTACAGTCCGAGCCAACACGTAAATATTATATAATTGTATGTAGTATCTTGCCTGTCAGATTTGCGCGCAGGGTCACTAATTTTGTTGCAACGCAGTTCGAGATTGGGTGTGTGCATCACACATCGCTGCTTCTCACTCAAAAGTTAAGAATTAGACTATTTTTTAATAATATTAATGTAATTAAATTAGTTAATTAAGACACAGTTTTCTGTAGAAAGGCGATCTCTCAGAGGGGACAAGATATGAGTCTACAAAAGTTTTACATCTATTGATAATAACAGAGACCAATTAAATTCTCATAGTAGAGCACGACGGAGACCAGGGTATGCATAATAGAAAATTAAGAGAAGAAAACATGCCAATCTTGATATATAGAAGCCATTGCATTCAGGCATATGGTTGTAAATTTTGGAATGATTTTGCCAGAAGTTGTTGATGTGAACTCGATGGCAACATTAAGGAAGGGTTGATAAGGTATATTAATGGGTTGGGTTCATATAGTATATTTAGACAAGCCAAATTGGCGGTTTTTGGTTACAGTAATTATTAATGTTATACTGCATGTATGACCACAACTTAGTTATTAAGGCATGTGGGATGGTTTGGGTATTCATACTATCATTTTTTTTGACTAGCCAAATCTGGTGGATTATGTAAGTTACTAACAAGCCAGCCCTAGGTGCTTTGTGGATTTGATGAGAGCCATGTTGGTTAGGGGTTGAGGAACAGTCTGATAGGTCTATGTAGCTTTTAACTGTCATATATCATATGTTCCTAATTAGTATTCTAATTAGAAGCACATGGGCCTACCTAACTGTCCCAATCCAACCAACAATAATTAATAATTAAGATAATAATAAGAAGCCGCTTTGGCCCTCTAGAATGTCCCAGTCAATCTATAATAATAATAAATAAGATAATAATTCAGAAGCCGCTCCGCGTGGGCCTATCTAGATGTCCCAGTCAACCCCATAATATTAATAATAAGAATATTATCTTAATTATAAATTTTATGGTTGACTATGACAGTCTAATAGGCCCATGCGGCTTTCTGAATTATTTTCTAATTTATTAATTTTTTTGTTTGTTGACTAAACAGTCTAGGCAGGCCCATGGGGCTTAGTAATTATAATACATTCATTAATTTACATAATTATTTATTAAAAATTATTCTTAATTCTTAATTAGGGTTTGAATGGGACATTCTAGAGAGGCCAATGCGCCTTCTCAATTATTATTTTTATTGGTTGACTGGGACAGTCTAAAAAACAGCCATTGCGGCTTCTTAGTTATTCTTATATAGTATGGATTGACTGGGACATTTCTAGAGGGAATCAATGTGGCTTCTTCTTATTATTTTTAATTATTATTATTATTGGTTGACTGGGACGTCTAAAATAGGCCCATGCTGCTTCTTAAGTATATTCTTATTTATATTTGTGTGTGAAATATATGAGGGGTCAATGAGGCTTCTTATTATTATTTTATTGTCGACTAAACAGTCAAAAGGGCCATGCGGCTTTTAAGTATTATTCTTATTATTATGAGTTAACTGGGAAATTCTCGAGGGGCCGATGGGCTCTTAATATAATTTTATTGGTTTACTGGGACAATCTAAAAAATGCAGCTTCTTAATAGTTATTCTTATAATTTGGTTTTTTTTCGATTCTAATTTAACTAATGGGGTCCAAATACGGTTTGAAACGGTATTTGGTTGGAAACCAAAATATATTTTTCCGGATTTTAAAAAAAGCATTTTCTCTGGCCCTTCCCCCCCCCCTCCCTCCTCACCCTACGCTTCCCCCCCCCTCCCCTTCCCTCCCCCTCCCCCTCTCGATACCCAGATGGAAGAAACTGTTCAACGAAAAACTGAATTTTTGTTGCCAACCTCTTTCCAGCTCGCACACCAAGAAATTTGGTTTTGAGAACCATTTGGTGTTTTTGTTGTATATTTATACGAAATAGCTTATAATACTATTTTATACTAGAATGCAATCGGTCCTATTAGAAAAAAATTAAACCTCAATTTTTTTCTTTTACTTGGCCTGATGACAGAAATAGTTCATAATTTTAATTTATTTGGCTCTAGCCGGGACAACTTAGTTTTCATAAAAAAAAATTTTGTTTATATGGCAGCGAACCGAACTATTTTTAATCTGTGCCAAACGTCGAATCCAAAGAAAGAACCTGTTTTTTGTTTTTGATCGGATGATAAGGTAAAGAGAAATTATTTATGATTTTTGCTTGTTGAAAGAAATTTTTTTTTAATAAAGTCGTATATCCTTGATAGTACTTTAAAAAAAGATTATTGTATTTGAAATATTTTAAAAATTTTTTTTAAATTTTTATTTTTTTTTTTTTTTTTAAATTTATTTTTTTTTTTTTTTTTTTTTTTTTTTTTATTTTTAAAAAATTTATTAATAATAATTTCGTTTACCTAAAAATATTCCTTATTTATTTATTATTATTATATATATGGGAAACAATTCTTATTTCAGGAAGAAAGAAAAAAAATCAATAATTTATTATAGAAAAATAAATTATCAAAGTTAATATTTCGCAAACAAGTAAACTAATAATTTTGTTGGCCGCAGTTGACAAAAAAACGATTGTAATCGTGTCGTTAAAAAGTTTACCCGACGCGGATACGGGGGGGCGACGGGATGCTTTCAATCAGGTGGCTACAACGTCTATAAAATTATATTTTAATATATAATAAGATTTTGAAATATATTAATGGTATTCATTAATGTTTTCACTAAAAAAAAAAACACTTTTCCAAAAAAAAAAAAAACTAAGATACTGGCACTTAAATGTCAAAACTCTACTTAAATTTTTCGTTTTTATTATTTCCGTGAACGTTTCATTGGGTCCCGAGAAAGAGCTTTTATATGGATATTTTTTGGTTTCCAATTTCCTACAAGAGTAGAGACCAGCATACAAACTAAAAAAAAAAAAACCACAAGCCTTACATCTCTATTGATAAATAACTATCAACCAATTTCAACGGGCCGTCGATTGAGTATTTGGATCGTAACCAAACACTCGATGTGTTAAGTTCCAATCGCATAATTTTTTTTTTTTTTTTTTTTTTTTTTTTAACCAAAGATTATTTCTGCATCTTTATTTTCACAAAAGGACTATATAACCTCTTTTTGCAGAAATTTTTTAAAGGATTGGGAACTTGCCATTCAAAGGTTAACGGGGTGGAAACAAAAATGTTCAATCTGAGCCCGGTTGAAAATGTCGATATAATATGAAAAAAGACACCCTAGCTGGGTTCGTTATTACATTTGAACGTATTTTGGAAAAAAAACACAAAAAATAATCG
>JABUQX010014283.1:0-57977 GCA_015478945.1 Trachelipus rathkii
ATAAAATTCGCCAGTTTCACTTTTAAACAAGATTGAAATGAGTATATCTTCCACATCTGAGCTGAGTGCATTTTTTAGCATAGGTTATGGAGCCCTTCGTATTATATTCCATCAGCTGTGGAGGAGGTAAGGGGGGTTTTCATCCTAATACGGGAGACGTCCTATATCTGACCCAGATTAAATCAACTTATAAGTTTTATACATAATTCCTGTTAAACATGATAAAGGTGATTTGACTAACCAATAGGGTAGCACATCTTGAAATAGATAACACAGGATTCGACTAATAAGTGGGTTACTCAATCTGGTAAACCAACAGTGGGGGCCTAACACAGTTTATTGATGTATACCAAGCTGCAGGGAGTGCTAGAACAAAAGAAACGGGGTGCACGTCATCGCGTCCTCTCGGCTGAGAAATTGATAGGATCGGGGAGCTTTCGTTTTTAACGGACACATTATTATATATATAGTATATAATACGTACCTTAATCTATAGGGTATTTGATGCGAAAAAAAACATAATAAAGTTATCACTATCTATATATATAATATAATTATAGGGAATATTTTGTCTGATTTGTATAAGGATATATTTAATTATGCTAATAATGTAAGAATACTCAATATCGATATAAAGATATAATAATAAAAATATATATTATAGTAATAATAATAGTGAAAGTAAAAAAAAAATAATTTAATATAAAAATATCATATATTTAATCGATTTTATGTCATGTATTTAAGTCAATTGCATAAATTTAACTATTACTCAAGCCCTGCATAAAAGAAATTATTTTGTTTCATGAACAAAAAGAAGTAAGATCTTTCAGAATTATATTTCCTTTTTTTTCAAGACTTTTTTTTTCACCTACAATCATCGTCTTAATATTGCAAAGAAAATATACCAACACCAATTTTACAATACTTCTCTATAATTTTCAACATCATGTATTTATTAAAAGTTTTATAGTAATTTATCATATATTAAGCTCTAGACTTTTTAAATGAAGGATTATTAACCTATCTTTTTATACAGGCACTTTTCATGTGTGCATTTTAAATTGATAAGTATGAGATTGACAATATACTCTTTAATAGAAAAGAATTTGAGTTTATAGCAATTCTCTTCTCTGCTATCTATATCACAGGTTTTGGGGCATCACTCGGTGGTCTTCTCTTTCTTCTCATCTGATTTACATCTCAATCTCATCTAAATTTTATTAAGTCTCACCTACTCATACATACATCAATCATACTTCATTTTCTCTCTCATCACTCTCTGTCATCTCTAATGTCCGTACATACTACTTTGAAATACATGTTTCCACTTTCTTCCTCATCGGTGTCCCCCTTCACTTCTTCCTCTCTCTCTCCTCTCTCTCGTCCCTCTCTTCTTTCTCTCCTGACGGCAACAAATATCACTACGTTTCTCACTTCTCTCTCTTCTTCATCTCTTCTCTCGGATGCATGATTCTGTCACTCATATTCTCTAAATCTCTAAATGACTATATTTACGTCTTATAATCACTACTATAACGTAGTTATTTTAATTTGTTTTAGGGGGCAGCGCTATATATATATCATCATATATTTTTTTTTATAGTTTTTATCAATCATTCCTTACATGTAAATTACAGTTTTTCTTATCGTAAATCAAATTATGTTTTAGAGTAAACTATAACTCATATATATAATAAAACCAAAATATTAAAAAAAAAAATCGCACGACGCCCATTTCCCCCTGGAAACGTATATATATATACCGTCGTTGTAATATTATATGTAGACTTATATATTTTTCTTAACATGTAATTAGCTATATCCTAAATTATAATATTATGATAATAATAAATAAATTAAATATTACTACCGAATTATTAAGTAAAAATCTACATTTTTTACAATGCGATATGAGATATAATTTACGCTATGACGCGATTAATATACGTTCTCCTAATATATAGTGACGTTTACATTATATTTATCGAGAACCGTTCATTAATAACTAACGTGTACTTTATATATGTCCAAAAAAATCAAAAATCGCTATCACATTAAACAAACAAATAAGGCTACCATGCATCAGATCGTGTGTAATAAAAAACTCTTGACACACTATGTTTGTACAAAATTTATTGCAAACTTAGACTCTCCGACTTATAAATAAATGTCTAGAACAATTTATATATACATAGTAAATATACGTCAAACTAGGGTTTTCCGCATATGTGGATATCCGCGATATTACTAATATATATATATTATACCGTACAATTTATATAGGGTTACTTTTGAAGGACCCAAATTCGTGTATAATTCCCACGTATAATACCTAATACTACTTACTATAGAGTACTGGCCAGATACAATGGGATCCACCGGACGCTTACAATATTATATATATATATATCTACGATAATTTATCTATTATATCTACTCATCCGTATATACGTTCGTTCCGGTCATATACGCATAAATACGTCACTTATATCGTAATTTTGAAGGTACGAAAAAAAATATACAATAAAGTTATTGACATAATAATATAAATCAAAACTTAACTTATAACCCATAATTATTAACAGAGATATTTTATCACTTTATTAAAAAAAAGTTAACGTGTAAAAAAATAATATAATAATACTATGAAAAATATAAACATATAATAATACCTAAGGATGTTCAACTCACTCACCACTTTCTTATATAAATAACTATTTAATTATAATTTTTTTTTATAATAATATATTATTATCATTCCATATTAAACCAAATACTACTATATAATTTTCTATATGAATTATAATAATTTATTATAGTAAATGAGTTATTTTGTTAAATAATATAATCTAATATTTATTTAACTATAATATATATTATAATAAAACAATAAAATATGTTACAAAATAAATAAGTGAGATACTATAGTTGATAGTTGTGTGTTCAACATACGTTATGATGATAATAGGTGATACATAATTTAATTGCTGATATTTATTAAGCCAAAGAACTTGTCAAATTAAGAGCTAAAGAGTCTTAAAATTTATCAAAAATTATTTAATCTTTGCTCAATTTGATTTTTGCTTTAACATACATTGCTCCTTAAGTCCTGGTTCAAATTTTATAAATTATTTTTTGTATAATATTAAAGGGTCCTAATTACTGAGAAATTATGTCCTTAGTAATTTACCTCGATTATCTTTTTGAATAATTTTATGCACAAACTCTAAGGTAATTGTAATTTTTTAATTCATTAATTGACTACCTGGCTTGAAGCTCGTTGGTTTAAGAAAACTGCTTAATACTTTAATTTGGTCTCTTGCAAGAATGTTTATACCTTCTATATAAATAGAATTTGCTTGATGTACATCTTTTGCTGGACTTATTTTTTTGTATTGTTTTATTTTATTGATTTTTTGTTGTATTTTTTTTCCCAACTGTATTTGAATTTTTGTTTTAAAAAAATTGCTTGCACTTTGAACCCCAGTGCTTTGAGCTCTCGTTATATATATCCCCGCTTTGGGGAGCGTGTAAATTTGCCATTGACGAGCCGAGGGAAGAATTCTCCTTGATTTATGTGTGTTCGTATTCAAATAAAGCATTTAATCTGGTCCCTTTGCGGGTGTTGTAGAAGTTTGTTTAAAGGAGGTACTTTAATTTAACCAATTCTTAAAGTAATACAAAATTCTCGGGCTTTCCCTATCATTTTCTACTTATTATGCTCTTTTAATAAAACTAAAAGGGAAATTTAAAAATAGTTAAAAATTTAAGGGAAATATTCTTGTTTTCTGTGTTTTTCTACTACATCTTAAATTATTTTTAGATGACTTTTCTTGTTCTAAGAAAAATTAATTACCAATTTTCAAGGTTACTCAAATGCAGAAAAATATCAATTTAAAAGATATAAAACAAAGTCTCCGAGGAAAAGTACCTCATAGGGCACATAAAAAATGGTTCAATCGCGGTCTAAATGGATTTAAAAGATTAATATTTGCTGTTGTGTGGGCAAGATATGTTTGTAGCAAATCTCTATTTTTAATCTAATTTTATTTATTATAAAAATTATAATTTTATTGACGAAATTGTCAAAGTAATTGTAGGAATCACGAAAGATTTTAAGTTTTATAAGGTGTTTAATTTATTAAATTCAGGTAAAATGATCGAATGATCTTCATTATTATAATTATAAGAGAAGTTTTTAGTTCCCAAACGAAGTTAGGCCAGGATTCTACCTATCTGCATTATTATTTCTTACACACACTCTTTCACTCTATTCACTAGATTCAACCTAGTTTTTAGAGATTTTGTGGATTGTTATGCCTAGAAATTTATTATTCACCTTTGAACTAGAAATTATCCTAACAACTACTTATACACTATTCATTACCTTAAGCCTTATACTATACAAAACTTTCCTTGTAGTTTTATTTCTTGGAAATATTGGTCGTATTTTAGATGTAATCTTTTATGAATGATTTGGTAAATGGTGATTTTACTTAATTTTCTCTTATGGGCTTGCTAATATTTAAAGCTTTATAGGTTTAGTGATTAAGCTTTAATTTTAATAGGCGATTACCCTCTTTATTGGATGAGCAGTTCACTTAACCTGTTCTATTTTTGCCCATTAAAAGTTCTGGGGGTGTGGCCAGTTAGAAATAATCTTATATATATTATATTGCCGTATATATATATATTTAAGTTATATTTATATTCTGATTAATTATATATAATAATATATAATATTATATATATCTAGTTTGAAGGTTACTAATATTTTATTAGGTATGGGGGTTATACCTTATATAGAATAAATAAATATGATGGCGTGTTTTGTTATTGTAATATTATATAATTATAAATATAGTTGTATAATAGGGGTGGTGTGTATAGTAGTATATTATGGTGTATATATATTATAGAGTATATATATTATATATATGAATATCAGTACCGGTCTCTTATGAGTAGGGGAACTGTGTGTCGACAGCGTCCCTAGTTCGAGTGATGGTGTGCTATATGGTTCCACGACTACTCGGGTTCGCTCTGTGAAGTTACATAAATACAGAGTTAACAAAAGAAAATATATCTATATATGTATTATTTGAGGAAACAAAACAATTAAAGTTCATCGAATTAAATGAGTACGTAGAATAAGGCTTTAATTGCATAAATTTTTTCGATGGTAATTTATATAATGATACAATCGTAATGATAGTTCAATTTTATAAAAAATTAGGAAACGATAGGAAAAAAACTATTATAAATAATAATAATATTTTACCAAAAATTCTCTTTCTAAAGTATTATTTTATTATACTGTTTTTTATAAATTAGTCGTCGTAACCAATTTTCTTCATGATAAATTATTTTAATTCTTAGGGGAAATACTAAATGACAAATCATATTGTCTCCATAAAAAAAAGCTCGAAGCTCTGCGTAGCCGTACTTCTGTGATGATATCCTGAGAGGAGGAGAGAGAGAGCCGACGCACAGAAAACGAGATATTTAATATTACTTCTTCTTATAGTTACACAACTTGAATATCATTTCTTTCTTAAGGGTCCCCTCTCATTACGTCACTTTCGATCGGGTCTGGAATCCAATTCCCACACCACTCACTTTTTCCTTATTCTATTCTCTATTCATTGGGAGTACTGAATGCAATTCTTCGTTACCTTATTAAGCGAGTTTATTATTCAATTGTTAAGAGGTGCAAGTGTACTTAAAATATGTTAAATAATTCATTCAATTAATATTTTTTTATAGTTTAACTTAACTTCTCCTACATTCTAAATTCAGTTTTATCTTACGCAAAGATAAATTTTATAATATTAAGATATAAAGCAAAACAAAAAATAACAATTAAAAAAAATAAATAAACTATCGCTAAATCGAGACGCTCCCAAATATTATTCCCTTAATGTTAGGGTGGTGGTTTCATTCAAGGATCTTCGTAATTGTGACCTAAAAAATATCTATTAGACTTTTCAAAAAATCATTTACTAGTTTAGTACATCTGCCATTTTTATTTTTACTAAATCGATATATATGTGAGTATTGTAAGTATACTGTATATTAATCGTTCCCTATATAAGTGTGATACGTTTAACATATATTGTATCGGAATCCTGAGTGTTATACTTATAATAACTCTCGTGTAATGCTATAAACTCGAAAGTATCTATTATACGTCAAAATCTCAACTGCTTCTACTTTATTTTTCCAAATAGTAACTAATATTCTATCCTCATCGGAAAAAAAAGTTTGAGTTTTTTTTTTTTATTTTAATATTTTGATTATCCTTTATAAACAAAGATTAGACTATTATATAAATTATATACAATATGAAAAGCTAATCTACAATGTACACAGTTATTTACCAGTAATTCGTATAAATAATCTGTGGTAAAAGGTACGTATCGAAAAACGTCAATATTTATAAAAATTTATCCTAAAGAAAATAAATGTGACGGGAGTAATCTTATTCTCAGTCTACTAATATCCCTAAGTTCCCGCAATCAGCATTGTTAAACTTTAATCCCGCGAGGCCCCATGGAGTGAGCAAATCCGGTACATCTTCCCCCAGTTTTTTGTCAATATTTCCGATGTCGGTAGGCCGGAGGAGCAAGCTCCAGATTAAAGTATCTTTTTCCCCTCCAGTGTATTTCTCAGCTAGTTCTTCTCAGAAGTCTAATCGGTTGCAAAGCAGCCTTTCTACCTGAAGCGAAGAGGGGCGACACGGGTAAAGATTGGTTTCAGTATTGGTGCTAACCACGATTTGTCGGTTCATTATTTTTGTAAAATCGTCCCGGTTCAGTCAGTACTTGAAGAAAACGAGAGAGAGAGAACTATTTTAATCTAACATGACTGTCAGTGTTACTATTTGGACACGAAAGGTATGACATTTCTGTGATGGTGAATGCCACTTCGTCAAAAGCTTTAACGATAAATACAGTTTTTTAGCAACAAAAAGCACTCTTTAATTGCTCACATTTAGAACCTAAAAAAAAAAATAGTATAAAATATAATAGTTTAATGTTATTCAAAATCTTTGTTTCAGATTATAGGTTTATTTTTTTTAATAAATAGTCTTCATTGAGTGTGAGTTTTCTATGATAAATATTTTTTGGGGGTGACTAAAGTAAATTATTTTCCCCATAAAATATCTATTACACAAAAAAAGACTAAAAGAAAAAGTGAGACTAGTGGTTTCGGTATGACATAAAATTGAATCTATTAAGGGACACCGAGAAAATGTATATATTTAATTATGATGTGCGATACCGTGAATATATATTATTTTTTAAAGGGTCCACTCTTACGCGGACTCATCGGGCACAAAATTAGGGAGTATTTATTGGAAAACGAAGATGATGCAGACAAAATAAATTTCGTTCCTTGAACGAGTTTTATTCGAGGGCTGTGTACCTATATATCACAAACACACATCACACACATATATAATATATATATATATATATATTATATATATATATAATATATATATATAATGATACCTATATAATATATAGTATATATATTAATATATATATATAATATATTAATAATATAATATAAAATTAATTTTTTTATAGTTTAGTCTCCCATTAAATTCTTTTCTTCTCTCTACTTTCTAGAAAATAAAATTTTAGAAACAGTATTAAGAACAGGTAACTAAACAAAAAAAAAAATATAAAATAACATCGCACGACGACGGCCCCAAAGCATTTCGTCCCCACTCGGGAAACGTCCAGTTGTAATATAGTGACATTGCGTATTGCCCAAAGATATGGACTTTACCCGCTTTAGAATCCATTTTTTACTCGTAGAATATCGTTGAGCGTATTAATCGTTCCTTTAGTGACGTTTCATTGGAACCGTTTATAACTCGAAGGTCTAAATCAAAATCGCTCTCCAAAGAGTCGACCTCGGAAAAAAGTTTTGAAATTTTTTTTTTAAATTTTGACTTAGACCTTCGACTTATAAATGGTAACGAAGAAATGTCACTATGTACACGAGTATTACGCCTAACGATAGTTCGTGCGTGTGAAAATTTTGCCGTTTGATCGTTTGAGGTCATTTTTAGGGTCCTGAAGAAACGTCGTTATAAAATAGTGACGCCTCAAAGGGACCCAGCCTCGATTTATCCCCTCCGACGGTCGTCTCGGTCAATACGAAACGTCACTATCGTATTTTGAGGAAAAAACATAAAGTTCACGAATAAAGGTATAGGCTTTAAGCGAAATTTTTATGTAAATGATGATGACAATCTATTAAGACCTTTAAAAAAATTAGTATGTTTTCAATTCTTTATAAACTATTATATTTTTTTTTATAAATTAGTCTTCCTTAAAACCAATTTTCTATGATAAATATTTTTTGGGGGTGACTAAAGTAAATTATTTTCCTAAAAACATAAAAAAGATATAAAAATAAGTGAGACTGTGGTTTCGTATGATGAAAATTAATTATTAAGGTAAAGAAAAAACTAATTTATATTGATGTTTGTTTATTAGAATATAAAGTTTATTTTTTAAGGTCCCATTTACGCTTCGATCGGGGGCACATAAATAACGGTACTTTTTTACTTTCTCGAAGATATAGCAATATATAAATTTTCGTTCTCTTGTTAGCGAGTTTTTTATTTCGAAGGGCTAGTGTATCTATATTTATATAACACACACACACTACATATATTATTATTATTATATTTTTTTTTATACTTTTAACTTCCTCGATATAGATATTTTTGGAAAGATTTTTTAATTTATCGTATCTAATGGATTAGTAAATCGATTTATATTTTTGAAGACTCAGCCAGAAGGTGAAAGCGAAAGAGAAACGCGTCACATAAATACCGATTCGGAGAATGTAAAACGCCACTAGTTAGTTAATTTCGTTGAAGAAAGTTTGGAAGCTTTTCAGAAAATCGAGGATGAGATGACGTAAAGAAATCTTAAAGGTTCCATTTTTTACGCGTGGAACGTCGTTGAGCGTATTAATCGATCCTATAGTAGCGTTTCATCAAGACCTTTTATAACTCGAAAGTCTAAATCAAAATCGGTCTCCAAAAAGTCGACTCATCGAAAAAAATTTTTGATTTTTTTTTAAATATGTTGACTTAGACCTTCGACTTATTAACGGTACGAAGAAACGTCACTATGTACACGAGTATTACCTTAAACCGTTATAGTTTCGTTGCTGAAAATTTTTGTTCCGTTTCGATTCGTTTGAAGGTCATTTTTAGGGTCTGAGAACGTTCATTATAATATTAGTGACTTCTCTCGATGGGATCGTCGCCTTCGATTAATCATTCTCCTCCTGATTTTTTCTTTATTCGTTCGGGCGTCTCGGTCATTACGATATTCGTCACTATCTGTATTTTGAGGAAAAAATACAAAAGTTCACGGATAAAGGTATAGGCTTTAAACTATAGTTTTTTAATATTCAATTACAATACTATTATAGAATTTTAAAAAAATAATTAGGAAGCCAAATGAAAATAAATTATTATATAAATTAATATATATGTTATCAATTCTTTTTAAACTATTATATTTATTTTTTTTTTTATAAATTAGTCTTCCCTAAACATTATTTCTATGATAATTTTCTTAGGGGAAAGCTAAATGTAAAATATGTTCCCTAAAAAAAAGTGAGACTGGTGGTTTCGTATGTTATTATAATATAATTATTTTAATACAAGAAAAATATATATGATATTGCGATACCTGAATGTCATTTTTCTTAAGGTCCTTCTTAGCTTACGATCTGGGGCACAATTGAGTTACTTTTTATTTTTCGGGAGTGATTCTATAATAATTTTCGTTCCTTAAGTCGATTTATTTTATGCGGTCTGTAACTATATATTTATTTCATAATTATTTATAGTTTACTCTCTTCATTATATTCATGTTTCTATTCGAAGAATAAATTTTTTAGAGGTAACTAAAAAATAAAAAATTTAACAAAAAAAATATCGCACGACGTCCAATTTCCCTCTGAAACGTCGTTGTATATAAATAGTGACTTTTCGTAATTGCCAAACAATAATGACTTTTACCCGTTTAGAAATCCTTTTTTAACTCGTAGAATATTTTTCGTTGAGAACGTGAGACCGTGGTTTCGTATGATGAAAATTAATTAATTAAGATAAAGATAAACCACTTAATATGATGTGCGACACCTGAATTATTATTATTTTAAAGGGTCCACTCTTACGTTCGATCTGGGGTGCACAAATATACGGTATTTCTTTTTACTTCTCGTGGAGATAGTTATGACAACAATAAATTTTCGTTCCTTAAAGCGAGTTTTATTTCCGCAGGGCAAGTGTACTATAATATATACAAACACACACATATATATTATATTATATTATATATTATATATTTAATATTATATATATAATATATATATATATATACTATATATAATATTATATCATTATATATATCTAATATATATATTTGCGCCCACGAGGACTGTTATTGTAGTCAGTTGTGGCACTCCACGGTAATGAGTTTGACCCTGACTATAGCAAAAAATTTCGCCTTAAAGCTATGTTAATGGCGCTGCGTTGTTTTTTTTAATTAATTTTTTGTTTGTTAAAGTTAAATTTTCGTAGTTTCGTTACAAAAACTATTTAGGGAGACTAATTATAAAAATAATAATATTATATAGGAACTTGTCCTTAAAACTCGCTTAAGGAACGATAAAATTTATTTTGCAAACATCTCCCGAGAAGTAATAAGTTACGTTATTTTGTGCCCCGTTCGGAAGCGTAGGTGTGGACCTTTAAGATTTCTTTATGTCGATATTTATATTATTTTATTCTTTCTTCTCTTTTCCATAGTATTATTGTTTTTTTTTTCTGTCTTGAGTTTTATTCATAATTTTCATCATATACTATTATTCGTGAAGTTTCGATTTTTTTTCATCAAAAAAGAATTATGTGTACGTTCGTATTTGCCGAGACGAATCCTCGCGAGGGAATAAATCGAGGCCGGGATTTCTCTATACGGCGCACTTAATAATAATATGAACGTTTCTCGATTACCATAAAACGACCTATAGCTGATAATATCAAATTCTTTAATATAAATACCTTGACGTAAAGAAATCTTAAAGGTCCCACTTACGCTTCGATGCGGATGCACACAAGTAACTTTTTTCGACTTCTCGGGAGATGGGACAAAATAAATTTTTCGTTCCTTAGGCGAGTTTTTTTTTAGGTTGAGGGCCGAGTGACAATATACTATATATTTTTTTTTATAATTTGTCTTTATTATTTACAATTTCTAAAAATTTATTGAATTATTAATTATACTAAACAGAAAATTAAAATTAAAATAACAACCGCTTGACGCCATTTGCCTATAATGGCTTTTTAAGCGAATTTTGCTATAGATGCGATTATAATTATTTTGAAGACTTTAAGAATAATAAGAAACGAAAGAATAAAAAAATATTCCAATAGTAATTTATTACTGATCTTTATCAAATTCTTTACAGACTTTACATACTATTTTAGTTAATAATAATATTTTTTTATAGTTTATAGTCTCCCCTAAATTCCATTTTCTACGATAAATTACTTTTAGTATTTAACTAAATTTAAAATAAAATAATAAAAAATATTGCACGACGCCCATTTACCTCGAAAACGTAAGTCGTCAATTTATAGTGACGTTTTCGTAATAGACTCTAAAATTAATATGACCTATTCGCGTTTAGTATATCCATTTTTTTACGCTTTTCGAGGCATCGGTATAGCGTGAATAATTCGTTCCAATAATTGTGACCGTTCCATCGATACCGTTTATAATCGAAAGTCTATTCAAAATCGCAAGTCCAAAATTGAGACAAAAACAACCATCTTTTTTACATTTATTATTACAAATTTTTGACTATTTATTCATAAGAATCTGGTTCCAAGGTTAGTCCCTATAAATAATAATTATCGGTGAATGTTGAAAAGTAGTCAAATTATTTTTATTTTTAATGTAGTAAATTTTTATAAAGTTTTCGTATAAAATGGTATTAAGGGAACTAAACTATATAAAAAATAATTTTAATTTAAATAAATATAGTATCTAAAGTCTGTAAATGATTGATAATATCATGTTCCATAAGATGTATCGTTTATCGGACCTCGTTTTATTAACTCGAAAAGGTCTCATTGAAAAATCGCTCTCCAAAACATCGACTCGGAAAACACTGAGAATTTTATTTTCAAATTTTGAAACTTATTTAGCTTCAAAACTTTCAGAATAAACGTCAATCATAATTAATAATAGTCAATAGGTAAATGGGCGTCGTCTGCAATATTTTTTTTTTTATTAGTTACCTCTAAAAATTATTTTATCGTAGAAATGGAATTTGAGGGAGACTAAAACTATAAAAAATTATTCATTTTAATATGGCAAAAAAATGTTAAGAAATTGATAATAATTCAGCTTATTCACTGTATTGGTACATTTTTTATATTCTTCGTTCTAATTTTTTCTTTTATAAGTCTCCAAAGATTATATAATCACTAAAGCATAAAAAATTTCGCTAAAGCCTATAGAAAGATTGGCGTTCTTTGCGTGTTTTTTTAATTATTTTTTGTTTAGTTTCCCATTCTTAAAATTAAATATTTTTTCGTATGAAAACTGAATTTAAGGGAGGAACTAATTATAAAAAAAATAATTATATATATTTTCTTATGTAATCCATATTCTTCGAAAAAAAACTCGCCTTAGGAACGAAAAATTTATTTTGGACATCTCCTCGAGTATATAAAATTTTACGTTATTTTGTGCTCTCCGATTGCGAAAGCGTAGGTGGGGACTTATGAATTTCTTTACGTGTCTGATATTATTATTTAAGGATTGATATTTCAGTGTTTTCATAATGCATATAATGTTGTTTTTTTTCTATTTTTCTTTAATTTTTTCTAATTTTCAAAATACATTTATCCGTGAACGTTTCGTTTTTTTCTCAAAATTATAGAAATGTTGACGTTTGTATTTGCGCGATGTTACGATTAATCGGAGGTGGATAATCTGGCTCCTGGGTTTCTCTACGGCTGTATAATTATATAAGACGTTTCTCGATTAACAATAACAAACGACCCTCTAACGGATCATACCTGTGCAATATTCTTCAGGGGTACGAACTAATACGTATCATGCAGTATTTATTTATTATTTACATGTGACGTTTATTCTGTTACCGTTTTAAAGTCGAGTTAGGTTCTTAAGTCAATAATTTGAAAATAAATTCTCTAAAGTTATTCCCGGATGTGTCGATCTTTTGATGAGCGGCTTTTGAATTAGACCTTTTCGAGTTATCAACCGGTTATCCGATGAAACGTCACAATATTGGAACGAATTAATAAGTTTAACGATGCCTTCTAATACGTAAAAATGGATTCTTAAATTCGCTGTAGTTCATTTTTATTTTGGGTCTTTTACTGATATACGTCCACATAATTGAGGACACGTACGTTTCATGTGATAATAAATTAGGAAATAGTTAAGATACATAGAAAAAAAAATCAATTATATTTGCTAATGCGAATACCTGATTATTATCAATTCTTTATATAAATATCGACGTAAAGATATCTCTTAAAGGTCCCCACTTACTCTTCGAGCGGTGCACAAAAAAAACGTAACTTTTTACTTCTTCGGCGAGATGTCGTCAAATATACAACTTCGTTCCTTAAGCGAGTTTTTTTTTTTTGAGGTTTTCTTTGGCGAGTGTTACAATATTATATTTATTTTTATTTTTAATAATTTAGCTCTCCCTAAATTTCAGTTTTTCACGAAAATTCAATTATTTAGTAGGTTAACTAAAATAAAAAATTAAAAAACAACACTCCGAAAAAAAAAATTCAGAACACTTTATCCAATTATTTTGTATAGATGATATTAATATTTGAGACTTTTTAAAAAGAATTAAGAACGAGAAATTAAGTGAACAAGGTAATTATGTGAATAACTGATAATTATCAATTCTTTACAGAACTGATATATCTATATATTTAAAATATTTAATTTATTTTTGTTAATAGTTTAGACTATTAGTTTTCCATTTTCCACGATAAATAATTTTTAGAGGTAACTAAATTAAATAAAAATAAAAAATATTGCCGTCTAATCATCAAGTGTTGAAATCTTAATCACCCTACTCCCAGTTTACAACCCCCTCAAAATTATTAATGACTCTACTCCCAATTTACAACCCTCTCTCATAAATATTAATCAACCTATTAATTTAGTGACGGTTTTTATTACCTGTACCGTTTAAAATAAGGTCCAAAAGGTCAAGTCAAAATTTGAAAAAGTTTTTCCCATATTTTCCTGAGGTCGACTTTTATGGAGAGCGATTTTGATTTAGATCTTTTGAGTTATAAACGGTTCCGAAAAAAATCCCTCAAAGCATATAGGAAATGGGCGTCGTTCTAATTATTTTTTTTTTTTAATTTTATGTTACTCTCGTTAAATTTATTTTATCGTAGAATAATGGAAATTATTAGTGGAGACTAAACTTTATAAATATAAATATTATGTAATTTAAAAAACTTTTGGAAACTAAGTCTGTAAAGAATTGATATAATATCGTTCAATAGTGATCGTATTTTCATCGGACCACGTTTTATAACTCGAAAAGGTCTAATTTGAAAATTCGTCATACTCCAAAAGTCGTTACCTCGGGAAAACATGAGAATTTTTTTTCTAAATTTTTTGCCTTAGATCCTTTGAAACTTTATATATATTAAATGTAAAATTTTACCACTTTTAATAATAATAATAATTAATTCAGGTAAATGGGCCGTCGTGACAATATTTTTTTTTAATTTAGTTATTACCTCTAAAAAATTATTTATCGTAGAAAACTGGAATTTAAGGGAGAGTAAACTGTAAAAAAATATTTTTTTAAAAAATTTAGTATCTAAGTCTGTAAAGAATTGTTATAATAATCAGTTATTCACGTATTGGACATTTTTTTATTCTTTCGTTCTTAATTTTTCTAAAAGTCCTCAATAATTTTATAATCCATCTTATTTACAAAAATCGCTTAAAGCCGTATAGAAATGGGCGTCGTGGTTGTTTTTTTTAATTTTTTTTTGGTTTAGGTTACTCTTAAAAATTTTATTTCGTAGTAAACGAATTAAGGGAGATCTATATAAAAGAATTAATATATATAGTACACTTGTCCTTAAAAAAAACTCGCTTTAATTGAGACGAAAATTTATTGTTGCGGATGCATCTTCCCGAGAAGTAAATAGGTTACGTTATTTTGTGGCCGTCCGAGCGAAGTCGTAGGTGGGGACGCTTTAAGATTTCTTTATCTGTCGATATTTATATATGAAGAATTGAAAATCAGTTTGTATTTTCAATATCATATAATTGTTTTCATTTTTCTATGTCTTAATTTTTGCTAATTATGAATCATTACATATTGATATCTAAGTCTTTTGTTCTAATTTTTCTAAATGTCTTAATTTAATTTATTATATATTTTCTATAGCAACATTCGCTTATAAGCCTATAGGAAATGGGCGTCGTGCGTTGTTTTTTAATTATTTTTTTGTTTAGTAACATTTTTTGTTTAGTTAATAATTTTTTCTGATTATTTAAGGGAGACATAATTTTATAAATATTTAAATTAATATAGTATATATATATATATTATATATTATTATATATTTATTATATATTATTTATATATATATATTTATTATATATCTATTAAATTATAAATAATATATATATATTAGTATAATATATTATATATATAATATATATATATTATATATATATATAATTTTAGTGATATATATATATACTATATATTATATATATATATATATATATATTATATATATATTATATTATATATATATTATTATATATATATATATATATATTATATATATATATTATATTATATTATTATATTATTTATATTAATAATATATATATATGTTATATATATTATATATATATTATATTTAGTATATATTATAATATATAGTATATATATATATATAATATTATATTATTATTTATATATGTATATATATTTTATTATATATTATTAATTGTATTTATATATTATTAATATATTTATTATATATATATATTATATTTTTTATTTAATTTTGTATTGTTATATATATAGTATTTCTAATTATATATTTATATATATTATTTTAATATATATTTATTTTATTTATTTTATATTTTTGTAACAACTTGTTTCCTATTTAATATAAACTCTGCTTATATGGAATCGAAAATTTATTTTACGACATCTCCCGAGAAGTTAAAATAGTTTATCGTTTTTTATAATAATAATTATATACGCTTAAGCGTATTAGTTCGTCCTTGAAAATTATTGGCTTGGTTCGAATTCGTGTTGATTGTTCGTTTATTATGGTATTATCGGAAACGTCATTATATATTTTAGTGACGCCGTTTAGAGAAAAACCCGGATATCGCTTTATCCCTCCGAGGATCGTTTTTTCGTTAGGCATCGTACTATCCCTATTTTTGATGAAAAAAAAACGAAAAAGTTTCACGGAAAAGGTATGAATGACAATTAGGAAAAAAATTAGAACATAGAAAAAAAACAATTAAATGATATGTGAATACCTGAGAATATCAATTCTTAATATAATATCGACGTAAAGAAATCTAAAAGGTCCCCACCTTACGCTTCGAGCGGTGCACAAAAAAAACGTAACTTTTTAATTCTCGGGAGAGTACAAAATAAATTTTCGTTCCTTAAGCGATTTTTTTTTGAGGGCAAGGTGTACAATATATATTATTTTTTTTTTATAATTTAGTCTCCCTTTAAATTCAGTTTTCTGCGAAAAAATAATTTTTAGAGGTATTAAAAAAATAATTAAAAAAACACGCACGACGCCCATTTCGTATAGGCTTTAAGCGCTTAAATTTGTCTTTTAGGATGATTATATTATTTTTGAGACTTAAGAAAAATTTAAGAACGAAGAAGTAAAAAAATATCCAATATTGTGGAATAACTGATTATTATCAATTTCTTTACAGTTTTGATATTAATTTATTTAAATAATTATATTTTTTTATAGTTTAGTCTCCCTTAAATTCCATTTTCTATGATAAATAAATTACCTAAATTTTAACTAATTAAAAACAAATAAAAAAATTTTATTGCACCACGCCCATTTAAGACGGAAACGTCGTCGTCATATAGTGACGTTTCGTAAAAGACCGAAATAAATGACTATACGCGTTTAGAATCCATTTTTGTACGCTTAGAGCATCGTTAAGCATGATAATCGTTCCAATAGTGACGTTTCATCGGAACCGTTATACCTCGAAAGGTCTAATTCAAAATCGCTCCCCAAAAAGTCGACCTCGGGAAAACTTTGAGAATTTTTTTTCAAATTTTGACTTAGACCTTCGACTTATAAACGGTACAGAATAAACGTCACTATAATAATAATTAATACGCTTAACGATAGTTCGTCACTGAAAATATTGCCGTTTGATCGTTTGAGGTCGTTTTGAAGGAGCCAAAAATAGACGTTTTCAGTTCTAGAAGTTGGGTTATAAAAAGCCGAAAGTGTATATGAATTTATTTTAACAATATAGAGTATTGAAATAAATCAAAATTCAAAAAAATGTATTGAAGAATAATTTTTTTATTAAGGACTATTCGTTAACTCTTGACAATTTTTATCCTAAGCGTTATTAGCTTCCATTTCTTTTAGCTCTTTCAAAAATTCTTTCAGTTTCGATTTGCTCAAAATAATTTCTTTAAACCTCTTCACTTTAGTCGCAAGTATATCATTTTCTTCTTCAAGAACTCGCCTCGATTTATTCAATATTTTCATTTTTTCTCGCCGTTCCACAGGCGTTAAACGACTGCTCCTCAATACATATTTATATCGTGGATGGGGTGCGGCATAGCTTCGCTTCGCATTCGCTCCCTCGTTACGATGATCGTTGTTTCGATGTGAACTACTTACATCGGAGTTTCTAGGGTTTGAGCTTAAAGACGAACGTGCAACGGGTGAAATACTGAGAGTTCCGTTTGCAATTTGGTGCTCGAAATTAAAATTTACAATAGGGCCTAAAATACGTGCGCAAGCGCTAATCTGTGCCACATTCAAACACACGGGCTTTAAACTCGTGTCTTGACCACTCCCAGGAATTCTGACGAGTGAAAGTTTTGGTTTTCCTATTTTAAATGGAGGGGCCATTTCTATTTTTCAGTTCAAGGAAGGATTACACTTCCTCTGTGGGTTAGTAAATGAAGTGTCAACTATTTGCCATTTATAATTTTTTGGAGTTGATAAGAATTTTGAAAACCACCTTTATTTAAGTATCTGCTTTAGATAAAATAATGTGGTTAAATATATATTATATATTTATATTTAGTAATATATATAAAATTATATATTATATTATATATTATATTATTATATATAATATATATATATATATATATATATATATATTATTATATACTATATATCCTAAATATATTATATATAGTTATATATATATATATAGTCATATATTTATATATTATTATATAATATTTTATATTTTATATATTATATATATTATGTATTATTATATATATATAGTATATATGTTATTTATTTATTTATATTATGATTTCCATTTCAGTTGCGTTTTACCTTTTAGAGGAAATTTCTACGTAATTTGTACTTTGTTCGCCATTTTAATAAATTTAATAATATTAAATTTTATTATAGGCTGTTATTTATTTGTTTTTGTTGTGTTAACGGGGAATTTTGTTCATCTGTTCCTTTATAAATGTTTCCTTTCAATAAATTAACTTAAAAAGCATCCTAAAGGGGTACCCTTTTTCTCCTCTGCAGGCTTTCGATCGGGGCAAACAGATATTCGTTACTTTTTCCACTTCTCGGTGGAGATTGGTGCATAAGAATAAATTTGTCGTTGTTTCTTAAGCGATTACTTTTCTGTTGGAATCAGAAAGATGAATAATTTTTACTGAAAGAAAACGCTGATAAGAACTCAGTACAGAGATGTTTTTATCAATAGTAATTATGGATGAGAAAATACGGGTGCTTTAAAACTACTGCTTCAAGCTTTCTTTTTTTTGAACATGGATGGCTTAGTGCAGTGGTTTCTCTGAAACTTTTTTCGAGGGTCGCGGCCTCCTTGAACGTTAGATTAAGTTTGCCGAGAGTCACCCCTATGTTTAGATCGTTAAAAAGAAATGTTCCTTCCAAATTTATAAAATTAAGGTCTAATCATTTAATTATAATTGTAATAATTTTGGCTATGATCCACAGCAATGCCAAAATAGGCTTCGCATAGGATTGCATTTTGAATTATAGTATAATTAAATTAAAGATAAAATGAGATTAAAATCATTTCTTAACACATTAAGCGAATTCAGAGACAAGTTAAAAGTGTTAAATCAATGTCTGATAAACTTTATTAGAAAGTCCACGTCTGCGTTCACCTGAGGGAAGATATTCAAATATGTGACGCGTCATCATCAGTTTGGAAACCACTGGCTTAGTGGATAAACCGCCAGTTTACTGTTAACTTCAGCAACGCGGAGTTTCCATGTGTTCCGATTATCCGCTGAATGAAGATGTAAAATCGTCGTGTTACTTCATTCCTAGATACTGGATAGAATCCCGGTGTATATCGAATAAGCAATTCGCTTAAGAAATTACGAAAAATTTTGTTTTGCACTCATCTCCCGAGAAGTAAAAATTACGTTAATTTTGTTCCCCGATCGAAGCACGAGGGGGTACCCTTAGGTAGGATGTTTTTTAAGTTAATATTTTTAAAGTGTAGCGCACTGAAAATGGATCAAACGCTTTAAATTTTGATTAACACACAAACAATAAATGACAATCTACTATTAATAAAATTTTAAAATTTTATATTTATTAAAATGGCAACAAAGTACTAAATTACGTAGGATTTCTCGCTAAGGTTTTGTTACGCCCGAAAATGGATAAACACACACTTATCACACACATTATATATATTATATATATATATATATTTATATATATATAATTTATATAGTAAATAATATATTATTATAATATATATATATATATATTATATATATTATATAATTATTTTATATATTATATATATATATATAATTATAATTATATATATATATTTATTATATATTCATATAATATTATATTATTTGAATTACGTAACTTTTATTATATTTAACATAATTTCGATTTTAATTTAGTAATAAGTGAAAAAGTATAATGATCCGAATGATATATTTATTTTTTGAGATGTGTCAAATTCATTGCTGTATGTATCGTTTTAATTTTGATTAATTCATATCTAAAAAATAGCTCTTATTTGTATTAAAATTGTTTTATTTTAAAATTTATTAAAACGAACAATGTTATAAAATGTGCTTTAAATATTTATATAATATTTTATTCAAGAGCTCTCACAAATAACTGAATAATTATGGATCTGTGGCCGAAATTTTAATTATTTGATTTTGTTCCTTTTAGTATTAATTTTTCCTAAAAATAGATAAAATAGAAAAATCGGAATTTAGGCGTAACTAGCATGCCTCCTTTACAGTAGTGGTCATTAACTAATTGATAGATTTGAAATTGCATTTACGTATGCAAAATTTTTTTTTTTTTGCTACGATTTTTAAAATTCACTCAGGTTAACTTTCCCCTCTTAGTAGCGATTTTAATTAATCGTGTTTGTCACATTAATTCGATCTTCTTTTTCTTTTATTACAAGAATTAGGCTAGATATTTCTCCCGTGGAGAGATGGAAAACCGAAACTCAATAACTTTCCCGCCGTGCTGTAAGGTGGGGAACAAAAACCGTTCCCTTTATATGGTTTTGTGCCGAAAATTTAAAATTAATTGTTCTCCTTAGAAATTTTCTCCACCAGAGAAAAAAAAACAAGGAATTTAGGCCGTAAACTAGCATGCCTCTTTAGAGTAGGTCATAAACTAATTAATAGATTTAAAATTGCATTTTTAGCATGACCATTATTTTTCTTCTTGAATTTTTAAAATCAACCAGGTAACTAGTTTCCTTTATTTGCGATTTTATTATTGCGTTTTGTCACAAAATTTGATCTTTCTCCTTTTGGTTTTCGCTCACTTTTTTTATTAATCAATATTAATGTTTTAGGGGCCATTAAATTTCTGGTGAAATTGTTAGTATTGCTACTACTCTGTGACCGTGTTGGTGGCGCACCCCAATAGAAAAGAAATTTTGTTTTCTTCGGGGAAGTACTCGAAAACTTCAAAAATCTCAGGGAATTTATTTAGATATCGTATAGCGTTCATTTAAACCGAATCTCCTGCTGAGTGAATGAGTAAAATCTTCTGGATCATTCATTTTTAATTTAATGCTGACTTCTATCATGGCTCCCTTTAGTGCGATTATATTATGCGTTTTTTTTGCACAAATTTGATCTCTTGTTCCCTTTTATTATTACAACGAATTTAGGCCGGAATTTTCCGGTAAATTTATAGATGCCCTTATTGATCAGGTTATAGTTTTCAACCGGTGTATACTTAGGTTCGAAAGCCTCAGCCCCTCTGCGACCGGGTGCGCACCCCACTAGAATAGAATTTTTTTTTTTCGGGGAGAAACCGAAAAATTCTCAATAACCCTTTGCGTAATGTGTGGTGGTAACAAAAATAGCCGTTCCCCTTTTATTATGGGGTTTGTGCATAAAAGTTATAATTTTGAGTTGTTCCCTTTAAATTTTATATTTTTTCCCATGTAGAATAAATATACGCTCACGAATTTAGCTTGTAAACTTATGCTTATGCCTCCTTACAGTTATATCTTCACAACTTTCTTAGATTTGCACATTTTCGAAGAATTGAAAAACTTCGAATTTTTAAAAATTTCACCAGGTAATCGTTCCTTTAAGGCGATTTATTATGCTTTTGTCACAAATTTGATCTTTTTGTTCCCTTTATCAACAAAGAATTTAGGACAAAAATTTCCCGGTGAAAGATGCCTACTACTCTGTGACCGTGTGCGCACCCCACTAGAAGAGAAATTGTTTTTTTTTCGGGGGAGAAACCGAAAACCTCAATAACTCAGCTAGAAGAGAATTTTCTTTCGGGGGAGAAACCAAAAACTTCAATAACTGAGGAATAATTTGAGATATCGTAAAACTAAAATCAGTTGTAGGGTCCTCAGGTACTCATCATTAATTTGAGGGGTATAGGGGGTTCCTGGGATAAGTTTCAAAATTTCCGGAAAAAACCCTAAGTGTTTTCCCTCTTTGCGTAAGGTGGTGGAACAAAAAACCGTTCCCTTTATTATGGGTTTGTGCCGAAAATTTAAATTGATTGTTCCCTTTAGAAATTTTTTCCACCAGAGATTAAAAAAGAACACGGAATTTAGGCCGTAAACTAGCATGTTTCTCGCTAATGTAGCACAATTAAAATGAAACTAGCGCCATAAGAAAAGGGTCCGACCTATCGATAT
The DNA here is from genome assembly GCA_015478945.1 of Trachelipus rathkii. Taxonomy (NCBI): domain Eukaryota; kingdom Metazoa; phylum Arthropoda; class Malacostraca; order Isopoda; family Trachelipodidae; genus Trachelipus; species Trachelipus rathkii. Next base: position 22,518 of record JABUQX010014283.1, read on the forward strand.
TAACTCAAGTATGAGCTATAAATTGTTCTCTAGGTATAAATCCGCTAAAAAAAATTCAAAATTTTTTTTCAAAGTCAAATTTTATGTTCGGGTTTTTGAATAAACAATTATTCGAAGCAGGAAAAATAAAAAAGTAATATAAATTATAAAAATTAAATTTATTTGGAGAACATTGATAAAAATATACAACGTGATAAAAATATATAAATTTATTTACATTTTTATAAGTAAGTAACTTTTGCACAACTGTTTTTTATTAAACCCGAAATAGACAACGACGAAAAACTCAAAATGGATCGGAAAGTCAAAAATCTGCAAGATCTGGCGATGACGGTCATCTTAGAAACACGATCTTTTCAAGATGCTGCCTGTAGTAGCGGATCGGATTCGAAAAGATCCTCCTCGGTGAATCATTTACTTTTTGATTTGATTCTGAATCGAATGACCGAAAAACACGGAGCGAAGGAATTAAATTTTAACCCGATATTATCGCTATTCGGCTCGGGCGACGACCAAAAAACCTCGGCGACCTATCTGGACTTTCTCGAAAACGCGACGAAAAATCCGTACAAGACGACCGAAGCGATAACCCTCGCGGTGACCGAATATATGGTCGTGGGCGCAGAGAGTTTTGCCGATGTCGTTCCCGCTATGACTGTCAGAACCCCCGAAGTTATTAGGACGATGAGTACCGAATACGAACGTATGAAAGCTTTGACTTTTTATTTAGATCGGTGCGAAACCTTTTTAAAATTAACGGACTCGATGAAAAAAAAACGATATTGGCCTTTGGTTCGCATCGAGAAGCTAGAAATAGTTAACACTGGTACTGACCGTCTTGCCCACGACTACTTTCTCGAGATGATGAAAAATATTTCGATCATATTTCCAAATATAAACTCACTAAAACTAACGTGCAAATGTCGCCGCGAGAGGACGTCTGGATTAGACCTTATCGAAATGCTTCGGTTAGCAAAAACGATTCAGAGTTTTTAAGAGTAGATAAAAAAAATCGTCAAATTTGATTTCTCTAGCAAAATGCGGAAGCTCCGTATTGCACCGTTAAACCAATTAACTACGTTAACCGTGGATTATAACGACATCGAGGAAATTATCGAAATCTCATCGATGTTTAATTTACAAAAAATCGGAATTCGTTTAACCCATAGGCACCCATCCACCGTTGTTAGCGACGATCGGGTAAGATTATTGGCTGCAAAAACGAGGGTAAATACGCTAGAATTGATTTTCAGTTTCTCGTCGGAGGAAGAACTATTTCCCTGCTACGACTATTTTATGTCGGAAGATACTTTCAGTAAATGCGACAATTGTTTTAACCAAAATTTAAATAATTTAGTAGTGGTTGTTGAAATTGAAAATAGAAGAATGATCGAATGGGAAATCAGAGAAGCCCCGCGGCAATTCGAAAATTGCGTAACATTTTCAGAGGGAGAAGGAGAAGCAGCAGCAGCAGCAGCAGCAGCAGCAGCGGGTAATGAAGCATTATTAGAAATGTTGGAACTCAATTTTCGGAAACTTCTTACGAAAGATCGTGATGAAAGAAACGAAATCGAAATACCATTCTGTCTCTCGTGCAAAGGCATTTACGCGGTTATTTTTCTCTTTATGCGCCAGACTATGAAGGGCAGTGCGCAAATATGCCATTTACATTCGAGTGTATCGTGGCTAAGTGAAATGGAAAAGAAAATTATCGATTCCTGGGATACGAACGTTTTTAGAAACCGATTACAAAAGAGTATTGGAAAGATCGACGGTTCCTTGGAATTGAATTTACGCAGCGTTTGTCAATTTAATGCTATCCTTCAAAGAAACCAAAATTTAGATACCCTTTCTCCATTCCGATTTCCGAATGTGCGTATCTTGAGAATGTCGTACGACGACATATGGAGAATTTTTGAAGAAAATCGCATCTGTGGCTCATTGAGTAATAAAATCGTCGAAGCCTTTCCGAATTTGACCGAATTAGAAATCCTGATAAAGAATCATATACCTTCGTCAGTCGGAAACTGCGAAATGATATCGGATATTGAAAATAAAGCTGTTTTTAAAAATTTGGTAGAATTAAAAATCGATTTTTCGGATGTCTTATATGATATTTGTCGCGTCTCTCCAAAACTGGAAAAGGTCGTAATATTTTTCAAATGGGAACGTTTCGATGTTTGCAAAGTTTATAATATTTTGAACATTACTCGTTCTTTAAAGAGAGGAATAGAATTTAATTTTGATCGATACGTAGCGTACGGACGAAGAAGCTCGTTTAAGCGCTTTAATAGATGCCTTAATCCGGAGCACTTAACAGATATCGACCAACTGTTCAAAAGGATCATGGTGACTATGAACGATATGCGCGGAAATTCAATCATTAGGTGGAACATAAAGCAATATACTCTCTCACCGACGGGTTGTTTGCCAGCTAATCTTGAATCGATCGATAGCCGTAAATACGAGGCCGAAAGAGAAAAAAATTTATTTCAGAGTCCATTATGGTTGAAAGACGATATCTATTTTTTTGAACCGAGTTCTTTTTTTAAGTTATTAGAACGATTTCTACTTCTTACCAAGCCAATAACATTTCATTTGGCTTTTTCCCGTGTTGATAATCATGAATTTCTCAACAACATTTTTGAAGCTGTTCGACGTATACAATGGAGAACTTTAAAATAAATTAAAAAATTGTTGTTGTTTTTTATATAAAGGTTTTTTGATTGGTACATATGGAAAAATTTCCGATCTCTAAAAATTATATAATTAAATATTTTATTTTAAGGAATAAAAATTTGTATTAATTATCGTATTTTATTTAAACCCGTCGTAGCTAGTAAAAACATTATTCTTAGAATAAATCATAATTCAAAATTTATGTTTAAATTGAACCGATTATGACGTCACATAGTGACGCCTCTTCGGGAACCAATATAGGTCAAAGGTCTTTGTGCAAATTCTGACAAATAATTTCGACTTAAAAAAAATTTGTGAATAATTTTTTGGGGGAATTTTAAGATTTTAACACTTAGATCTTCGATCTATATCAGTTTCAGATAATTCTTTTTTTAATTTAGTCTCCCATAAAATACCGTTTTCTTCATTAAATCATTTTTTAGGGTGACTAAATTAAAATAAATTATTGGAAAAATAGTAATAAATTGTGGGAGAATCGCAAAAGCGGCTGAAACCGCTTTCGAGTACCATTTCATTGTTAAGCTTTAAAGTATCTTTCACACCGTTATGACCGTCATATAGTGACGCAACCTCCATCGGGAACTAATAATAAGTCGAAGTGGTTCTGAAGTGCAAATTCCAGAAAACTTAATTTTTTTTTTTGTAATTATTATTTGTATTTTTTTCCATGAATTTTTTTAGATTTTCGCACTTAGGCCTTTCGACTTGTATATCTAAGCATCCTTCCGCTGACGTCACGATATCGGGTTGAAGCGATAGTTTATCCCTACAAAGGTGTCGCGCGAGCACGTTTGGTCGGATTTTTTTTCGGTTCCCTTCGCAAAGTCACGATAGTTTAAGTGTCGCCTTACGGGAATCGCAAAAGCGGCTGAACGCTGTCGAGTACCATTTTGTTAAGCTTAAAGTATCTTGTCAAACCGATTGATGACGTCATATAGTGACTCCTCATCGGGAACTAATAAAGTCGAAGGTTTAAGTGCAAATTCCGAAACTGTAAATTTTTTTTGTGAATTATTATTATTATTTTTTTCATGAATTTTTTTAGATTTTCGCACTGTAGGCCTTCGCTTTATATCAGTTCCCTTCCTGACGTCACTATGTCGGGTTGAAGCGATAGTTTTATCCCAAAAAAGGTGTCGCGCGAGCACGTTGGGTCGTTTTTCGGTTCCCTTCGAAAAGTCACTATCAATATAGTGCTCGCTTACGGGGATCATCGCAAAAGCGGCTGAAACGCTTCGAGTACCATCTTTGTTAAGCGTTAAAGTATCTTCAAACCGTTTATGACGTCATAAGTGGACGCCTCTTCGGAACTAATATAAGTCGAAGTTCTAAGTGCAAATTCCGAAACTTAGAAATTTTTTTGTGAATTATTATTATTATTTTTTCATGAAATTTTTTTAAAGATTTTCAAGAGAGCCAAAACTCTACGCGCCTTCGACCTATACCAGTTCCCTAAGCGGCGTCAATATATCGGGTTGAAGCGATAGTTTATCCCTAAAAAAGGTGTCGCGCAAGCACGTTAGGTCGTTTTTCGCTGTTACCTTCGAAAAGTCACTATAATATTACGTGTCGCCTTACGGTGAATCGCCAAAAGGGCCTTGACGGCTTCCGAGTACCATTTGTTTAAGCTTAAAGTATCTCAAACCGATTATGACGTCATATAGTGACGCCTCATCGGAACTAATATAAGTCGAAGTTCTAAGTGGCAAATTCCGAACTTAAATTTTTTTTTTTGTGAATAAATTATTATTATTTTTTTTCATGAACTGGTCTAGATTTTCGAACTTAAAGGCCTTCGACCTATATCAGTTTCCTTCCTGACGTCCACTATATCGGTTTGAAGCGATAGTTTATCCCTAAAAGAAGGTGTCGCGCGAGCACGTTAGGTTGTTTTTCGGTTCCCTTCGAAAAGTCACTATATAATAGGTGTCTGCCTTACGGGATCGCAAATGCGGCTGAACGCTTTCGGTGAGTACCGATTTGTTTAAGTTTTGGCTTAAAGTATCTTCAGAACCGGCAGTTGATGACTCATACAGTAGGTTGATGCGGCCTCATTCTGTGGAATCTAATATAGGTAGTCGAAGTTCTAAGTGCATATTCCGAAACTTAAAATTAAAAATTTGTTTTTGTTGGTTGTGACTATTAAAAGTTATTTATTGTTATTTGGAGAAAGGGGTGTGATGTAGAGATTTCGCACTGTAAGTGCTTCGATCCTATATCAGTTCCCTTTCCTGACGTCACTAGTATTGTTTCGGCGTTGATAGGGATAGTTTAGGTCCGCTAAAAAGGGGTGTCGCGCGAGCACGGTTTTAGGTCGGTTTTTCGGTTCCCCTTCGAAAGTCAACTAATATAATGATGTGTCGGCCTTACGGGAAATGTCGCAAAAGCGCTGAACGCTTCCGAGTTACCATTTTGTTACATCTAAAGTATCTTCAAACCGATTATGACGTCCATACTAGTGACGCTATCGGAACTGAAATATAAGCTCGAAGTTCTAAGTGCAATTCCGAACTGAATATTTTTTTTGTGATTATTATATTATTTTTTCATGACTGTCACGGTGATTTTTCGCACTTAGGTCTTCGACCTATATCAGTTCCTTTCCTGACGTCACTATATCGGTTTGTAAAGCGATAGTTTATCCCTAAAAAGGTGTCGCCGCGAGCACGTTAGGTCGTTTTTCGGTTCCCTTTGAAAAGTCACACTATAATACAGTGTCGCCTTACGGGAATCGCAAATAAAGCGGCTGAACGCTTTCGAGTACCATTTTGTTAAGCTTAAAGTATCTTCAACCGATTATGACGTCATATAGTGACGCCCCATCGGGAACTAATATAAGTCGCAGTTCTAAGTGCAAATTCCGAAACTTTAAAATTTTTTTTTCTGTGAATTATTATTATTATTTTTTTCAATAATTTTTTTTAGATTTTTCGACTAGGCTTCGACCTATATCAGTTTTCCCTTCCTTGAGTCACTATAATCGGGTTGAAGCTGATAGTTTATCCCTAAAAAAAGGTTGTCGCGCCGAGCACGTTAGTCGTTTTTTCGGTTACCTTCGAATAAGTCACTATAATATAGTGTCGCTCCTTACGGGAACGCAAAAGCGGCTGACGCTTTCGAGTAACCATTTTGTTAAGCCTTAAGAGGTTATTATTTATAATTCCGAGTTTATGATGTGGAGTAGTTAGTCATCACTGCCTTTATTGCGCGCCTGTCAAGTTGCGTTTGGGTTTTTTGTGTTAGTCGTAAGTTCTAATGTGCAAATGTCCACAAGTACTTAGTATTCTTGTTTGTCCTGGTGAGGAATGTGACTCATTATTCACTTCTCTTCTTCATCAGGATTTTTTTAGAGTTTCGCCCTTCTCTTTGTGGAGGGATGCTCTCCTTCGGGCGCTTTGAGAGATCAAGTTTCCTCCGACGAACACTATATATCGGTTGAAAGCGATGATGTTATCCCTAATAAGAAGGTTCGCCGCGTGAGTCATCGTCGCGGTCGTGTCGAGTGTTCTTGTTTCGGCTTCGGTGCGAAAATTCACTGACTTTCAGGCTCTTGCCATAGTTGAATCTGTGGTTCTGTTACGGGAATCCGCAAAAAAGCGGCTGAACGTTTTCGAGTACCATTTTGTTAGCTTAAGGTATCTTCAAACGATATGGGGACTTCTCTGTCCATTAGTATTTGACGCCCGTCATCGGCACACTAAAGATGTATAAGTTCCTGGAGAGTGTACATCATAGTGCAAATTCCGAAACTTAAATTTTTTTTTGTGAATGTATTATTATTCCCCACGTCTTTTGTGTTTGCGTATGTGATTGTGAGTGTTTAGATGTCTTGTGTGTGCCGCGGACTTAGCTCTCTATCGTATAACGCAGTATCTCGCCTTCCTTTATCTCGTCGATGCTATCATCTGCATTGTATGTGCTGTATAGTTTTCATATTCGTTTCTCTAAATTGCGAGAGTGTGTCCGTCTGCGTATACGTCTAGGTTTCGTTTTTCGGTTACCTTCGAAAAGTCACCTATAATATCGTGTCCGCCTTTACCCGGGAATCGCAAGAAAAGCGCCTTGAAGCGCTTCGAGTACCATTTTTTGTTTAAGCTTAAAGTAATCTTCAAACCGAATTATGACGTCAAATACTAGTGACGCCTCATCGGAACTAATCGTAGTCCAGACGTTCGAAGTTCTAAAGTGCAAATTCCCGAAACTTAGAAATTTTTTTTGTGAATTATTTAATTATTTTATATTTTTCATGAATTTTTTTTAGATTTTCGCAACTTAGGCCTTCGACCTATATCAGTTCCCTTCTGACGTCATATACTCGGGTTGAAGCGGATTAGTTTATCCCTAAAAATAGTGTGTCGCGCGAAGCACGTTAGGCAGGGGTTTTCGTTTGTTTTGCGGTTCCTTCGAAAAGTCACCTATAATATAGGTCGCCTCTACGGGAATCGCAAAAGCGGCTGACCGCTTTCGAGTTACCATTTTGTTAAGCCTAAAGTATCTTCAAACCGATTATGACGTCATATAGTGCCGCCTCATCGGGAACTAATATAAGTCGCTAAGTGGTTCTAAGGTGCAAATTCCGAAACCTTAAATTTTTTTTGTGAATTATCTATATTCGATTTTTTTTTCAATGTTACGACAGATTTTTTTTAGATTTTCGCACTAAGGCCTTCGACCTATATCAGTTCCCCTTCCTGACGACACTATATCGGGTTGAAGCGATAGTTTATCCCTAAAAAGGTGTCGCGCGAGCACGTTAGGTTCTTTTTCGGTTCCCTTCGAAAGGTCACTATAATATAGTGTCGCCTTACGGGAATCAAAAAAGCGGCTGAACGCTTTCGAGTACCATTTTGTTAACGCTTTAAGTATCTTCAAACCGATTATGAGTATATAGTGACGGCTCATCGGGAACTAATATAAGTCGAATTTCTAAGTGCAAATTCCGAAACTTAAATTTTTTTTTGTGATTATTAATTATTATTTTTCATGAATTTTTTAGATTTCGCAGTGACTTAGGCTTCGACCTTATATCAAGTTCCCTTCCCTGACGTCATATAATCGGTTGAAGCGATAGTTTATCCCTAAAAAAGGGGTGTTTCGCGCGAGCACGTTAGGTCGTTTTTTGGTTACCTCCGAAAGTCACTATAATATAGTGTCGCTTGCGGGAATCGCAAAAGCGGCTTGAACTCGGCTCCTTCGATGTAACCGATTTTGGGATAAGTGCGTTAATAGTTAACTGTTCATAGAAGATTATTGACGTTCATAGTGTACGGGAGTTGCGCCATCTAATAGGCTTTAGGACGTGAGAAATAGAGTCGAGCGGTTAAGTTTACTAAGTGCAAATGGGTCCGAAACTTAAATTTTTTTTTGTGAATTATTATTATTAATTTTTTTCATAAGTGAGAAATGATTTTCTCGAGTCTCTCAAAGTGTAGAGATTTTATAGTCTCTCTCTGTGTTTTCTCACCACGCCCGCCCTTAGAGCCTTCGACTTATATCAGGTTTCTCTTCCTGACGACACTATATCATCGGTTTGAAGCGATAGTTTAATCCCTAAAAAGGTGTCGCGCGAGCCCGTTAGGTCGTTTTTCGGTTCCCTTCGAAAAGTCACTATAAGATAGTGTCGCCTTACGGAAATGCAAAAAGCCGGCTGAACGCTTCGAGTACCAATTGTTGTTAAGCTTAAAAGTATTTCAAACCGATTAGTGACGTCCATAAAATAGTGACGCCTTTATCGGGAACAATATAAGTCGAAGTTCTATTTCTGCAAATTCCGAAACGTTTTACGAGAGGTTGTTTTTTGTGAATTATGTTATTATGTATTTTTTTTCATGATTTTTTTAGATTTAGTGCACTGTCGGTAAGGCCTTTCGACCTATAGTCTAAGGTAATTCCCTTCCTGACGTCCATTCTATAGTCCGTAGGGTTGAAGCGATAGTTTATCCCTAAAAAACGGTGTCGCGCGAAGCACGTTTAGGTCGTTTTTCGTTACTTCGAAAAAGTCACTGATAATATAGGTGTCGCCTTACGGAATCGCAAAAGCGGCTTGAACGCTCTTCGAGTACCATTTTTTTAAGCTTAAAGTATCTTCAAACCGATTTGACGTATAGTTAGTGACGCCTCACTCGGAAACTAATATAATGAAGTTCCTTACCCCAGCTGCAAATTACTGATAACTTAAACTTTTTTTTTTGTGAATTATTTATTATTAATTTTTTCATGATTTTTAGTTTTCCGCATCTTAGGGCCTTCGACCGTCCTTATGCAGGTTGTCCTTCCTGACTGTCTATCATGCCATAGGTCGGTGTATGCGATATGTATTATCGCTCGCTATAAAAAGGTGTGGCGAGCACGTTATGGGGTCGTTTTCCGGTTTACCTTCGAAAAGTCACTATAATAAATAACGTGTCGCCTTACGGGAAGTTCGCAAAGCGTGCTGTAACCCGCTTTCGAGTCGATCCATTTTGTTCCACACGCTCTCACAGCTACTCGTTTTAGAGAGTGATTGTAGTGATGTAGTTTATATGTTGAGTGTTTTCAGCATAGGTACTTGTACTTTGTTTCTTGTCTCATTGCAGTGTGGTCGGTGAGCTAGAGTAGCACCGCGTTCTGGATGACTCTTGTGTGTGCTCGCTAATGAGAGAGTTCCGTGAGTGCTAAATTTTCTCTTTTGGCTCGAACCTTTTTCTTGACATTTCTTCTACGATTCTTACGCTACTCTCACGTGTCATGTGTTCTCATTATGAGTTTCGCTCTCCTTGACGCCGTGATGTTATGTACTTTGTTTAGTGTTGTGTGTCTTGCAAGACATACAGGTGTGTGAGTGTGGCTATAGAAGTAAAGGTGTGTCAGCGGCATATGTATGTTGTAGGGCCTGTGGCGGGGGTTTGTTCTGTTTCTATCTGCGTGTGGTGACTATCGAATGAGATTGTTGATGACAGTGAGTGTGCTTAGCGTGAAGTTGCGCATAATGTGGTGGCGCTCTGTTGAGAGCTGCTTCTGGAGTTAAGTGCGTGTGTGTGTGTGAGAGTGTGTTGTTTCAAACGATTAGTGTCGTCATATACTAGGACGCCTCAATCGGGAGCTTATCATACGTTTAGTGTGGTGATATGGTTAGTTGCTTAGAGTGGCGTGGCAATTCCTGAGGTATATCTCTCGCGTGTGTGATAGATTTTTTTTTTGTGTGTGTGAGTTTATTAATTTGTTGGTTTATGCTGTTATGAGTGGGTTTTTTGTAGTGTGTCGTGGGTTTTGACGTTTGTGGAGTCGGTGGGACTCTGGAGTGAGGGTGCATAGGCTTCGCGCTGTGTCTGACCGGGTGTTCCTACGTATGCGTGTGGGTTGTGAGCGTATGTGTTCTAAATTCTAAAGTTTCTAGTGCTGGGCGTGTAGCACGTTATGCGCGGGTCTGCCCTCGGTGTTTTCGTGGTTGACGCGTTTGCGTAAATCGTACACGAGTAGTTATATTCTGTCGTGTGTTTCCGCGTGTAGGCTCTGGAATCGCAAAACGCGGTTCGTTGAACTTGGCTTTGAGGTGTGACCTTTGTTGTTGTTGGTTAATATAGTGAGTCGTTCAGAGTATGTTTTTGACGTCATATAGTGGATGGTTGTATCGTGCGGTTTTATCGTGGGAATTAGTGAGTGCGGAAGTCTGATCGCAATTCGAGAGACTGGGTTATAGATTGTTTTTTTTTTGTGATTTATTATTTAATGCTATTCATCTCTCTCATCGATTTTGTTGTGTAGATTTTTCGGTTCCCTTAGAGGTTCTGAGCGTGTTCTGGTTCAGTCGTGGGTATTAAGTCGACTATGGCTGCTGTCGGCTGTAGGGATTACGGTTTCGTGCGCTCGTTGAGGTCTTAAGCTCTGTCTTCTGTTTGCGTGTGGTGTTCGCTTTTCGTTTTCGTTGTGGTTCTTCGGCGATATATTATTATATATATATTAGTGTCGCCTTACGGGAATCGCAAAGCGGCTGAACGCTTTCGAGTACCAATTTGTTTAAAGTGCTGTTAGTGTTGGTTTTGCGTAACCGATTATCGACGTGAGGTGGAGGAGTGAGCGCGGAGCTGTGAGTCGGAGACTGGAGGGTGAATAAGTCGATGTTTTCTATAGTGCAAAATTCGAAACCTTAATTTTTTTTTTGGTGTGTAGATTATATTATGTGCGGTATTTGTGTCATGAAGGTGGTGTGTTTAGGTATTTGTAGGGGAGCCTTCGGAGTTTTATATTCTGTTTCCTTTCCTGACGTCACTATATCGGGTGGAAGCGATAGTTTATCCATAAAAAGGTGTCGCGCGAGCACGTTAGGGCGTTTTTCGTTTGTTTACGCTTCGAAAAGTCACTATAATATAGGTCGCGCTTACGGGAATGCAAAAGCGGCTGAACGCTTTTCGAGTACCATTTTGTTAAGTCGCTTAGAGTTGTTTTCTGAATTAGTCGATTTATTTGACTTGTGAGGTAGTGAGTTTCGCCTTCGAGTCTGAATTAACTATAGGAGGTGCGAGAAGTTTCTTAAGTGCAAAATCCGAACTTAAATTTTTTTTGTGAAATTTTGGGAGTTATTATTCATTTCATCCGCTAAGTTTTTTAGATTTTCGCCCTTAGATCTTCGACCTTAATATCCCGTGTCCCCTTCCTGACGACATTATACTCGGGTTTGAACGATGGTTTACACCCTAAAAGGCATAGCGCGAGCACTTTAGGTCGTTTTTCGGTTCCCTTCGAAAGTCACTATACAATAGTGTCGCCTTACGGACTCGCAAAAGCGGCTGAACGCTTTCGAGTAACATTTTTTGTTAAGTCTTAAAGTATCTCACCGATTACTGAGCGTCATATAGTGAATGCCTCATCTTAAAACTAATATAAGTTGATGGCTAATGCACATTCCGAAAAATAATTTGGACTTAAAAATTTTTGTGTATTATTTTCTTTGAGGAAATTTAGATTTGCACTTAGAGCTTCGACTTAGCACTTAGACCTTCGACTTATACTTAACCTTCGACTTATACTTAGACCTAGACCTTCGAACTTACCTTAGGTCCTTCGACTTATAACTTAGACTTTCGACTTAGCACTTAGTACTTTCGGACTTATAGTCGGGTGAGGATCTATAGGTCGATCTCTTTGAGCTTATTTGGATCTTGCTATGTTCGTACTTAACCTACGCTTCTAACTAGAGTACCATTCGCGTGTTACTTTCTCGCACGTCTGGAGCGATCTTCGACGTCTGTAAGCGTTATGTGTGAAGTACTCTCAGCTTATATTGAGGGTTCCGCGGGGTGCGTCGAAGAGCATTCTCTACACAGGCATCCGTCGTTTTTGGTTCCCTGTTGACTATATGATCACTCATATATATTATGCTCTCATTCGCGTCTTATTTATTCGTGTCAAATGTAGTGCAGCGTGAGTGTGAGAGCACCGTTTTTAGAGCCTAGCATTTGGTTGTTAAGTGTCTCTACGAGAGAGTCAGCTTTCACTGAGTATGTGAGTGAGGTGCGAGTGAGTAGCTCAGACGCTCATTCGGGAACTAACATAGTCGAGTTCAAAAAATTGCAAATTCGAAACTAAAATTTTCTTTGTGATATTATTATTATTTTTTCATGAGTTTTTTTAGATTTTCGCACTTAGGTCTTCGAACTTATATCAGTTCCCTTCCTGACGACACTACATCGGGTTTGAACGCGATAGGTTATCCTAAAGGTGTCGACGCGAGCACGGTTAGGTCGTTTTTTCGCCGTTCCCTTTGTAAAAAGTTCACTATATATTATGTGTCCGCCTTACGGAATCGCGTAATAAGCGATTGATCGTCTTTCGAGTACATTTTGTTAAGCTTAAAGTAATAATAGTAATAAACGATTATGACGTCATATAGTGACGCCTCATCGGGAAACTAAACATAAGTGTCCGAAGTTGCTAAAATGCAATTCCTCCGAAACTCAAAATTCTTTTTTGTGAATTAAATTATTATTCATTTTTTTTCATGCACCGTTTTTTGTTTGATTTTCGCACATTTAGGTCTTTCGACTTATCTCAGATTTTTCCTTCCTGACTGACAATTTACATCGGGTTTGAATGCGATAGTTTATCCCTAAAAATGGTGTCGCGCGAGCACGTTAGGTCTTTTTCTGGTTCCCTTCGAAGACGTCACTATACATATCGGTGTCGCCTTACGCGGAATAGGGCGTGAAACGCTTTCCGAGTACCATTTTGTTAGCTTAAAGTATTTCAGAAACCGATTATCGAGTCATAAGTGACCCTGCTAAGGGGTCACTCAGTTTTTGAATAATAAAAAATTGGTCCAACATGGCATCTGTCAACCTAGCATGCTAGTTGCTGCCTTAGAGAGTTCTGTGCGGTAGTGTGTTTGTTTATTTTCGCTGTGTGTGTAGATATAATAAATCTGTGAATGGTAGATGATCGTAATATGGAAGTTGAGAATTTTTGGCTCTCACAATCCATTAGGATATAAGTGTAACATTTTTTTTGTGTTGGCACCATCTTAGCATTGTCAGCCCTTACTTTGCGCGAACTGAAGATATTATCTCCCTTAAAAATGGTACTAGTAAACTTTTTTTAATGTTAAAATTTAGATAGTTGGTAAGCCTAGTAGCATATAGTTTAGAAATTGGCCGATTTAGCGCTAAGGAATCACCAATCTATTATACCTAAGAATACAAAGATACAAATAGCCACCATCAAGGTTCATACAGGTTTGAAAATATAAGACTGTCAAGTATGTGCATCTTACTACGGGGGTGTGTAAAGGTTTCCGGCCATAAATTCGTTTATTTTATTAAATCGGGAACAGAATCAAATTTGTGGCCAAACGTAATAATAAAAATTCACTAAAGGGATTTGTCGTTTACCGGTCGTTAATTTTAAAAATTCGTAGAAGAACATAAATTGATTCCTCGGGTGTCGAGATGGTGCGGGGCGTAGTATTGTAGGAGTGTATCGAGCAGCTGAAGTGCTACGTATTATGGATAATGGGGAATTAATCGGTCGGGGGATGATATGACTACTGTAGGTTAGCTTGTGTTACGTATATTTATATACGTGTGTGTGTGTGGTTATAATAAAGTTCTTCTATTAGGGAACAATGGTGCGAGTTCATTTTTTCTGATACTAACGGGGTAGGAGGAACGGTATTTCGTTTGCGGAGTCAGAGAGAGAGGAGCGGGAGATCACTTAGGTGTTGATTGCGTTGTCCAGGTCACTGTCACGTCCCCCGCAAACTATTGAGTGGGTTACGAGGTAACTATTTTGAGTGTGTTTGCGATACTCTTGTCGTAATTATTCTCGCGTGTATCTAGCTCCTCTTCGGTTTCAAAATTAAAACAAGGAAATGGGTATGTCTCTTTGTTGTTGTGGATGCGCCAGCTATCTCTGCTTTGCGGAGAGATGTGCTACTAGCACGTGTTCTATGTATTATGAACGTGATGTTGATTGCGGAATCTTGCTTCTCAGAGCTAATCATAATATATTGAGAGTCGCTGGCTCGAGAGGTTTGTGTGATGTGTTATTGAATGGATAGTTGAAGAAGAATAATATTGTATGAAGTAGAAATTCCGGAGAATGGATATGCCGTCGTTGTGGTGTCGGTTATTGATGTATTCTGTAGAGATATGCCGTATATTCTTTACTAGAGCTTTATTGTGTGGTTGCTGTGTCCTCGTCTAGAGAAAAAAAAGAAGCAGCGCTCGTGTTATAGTCAAAGCGAGCATAATGATTTTTTATTGTTGCCACTGTTGCTGGAGACAGAGTGTTTAAAGAGAGTGTAAGTGGCTTGGTTCGTTGCCCAAACGTGAATGTGCTGGGGGTAGCTCGTCTTAAGATATTGTTTTTTTAAGTGTTAATGTTTTGGATAGTGTGTTAGCGGTTGAATAGTTAGTAGATTAGTGTTGTATAGATGCGTGCTTAGAGACTGTCATTCGAGTGTTGTGAGCTGCGAGTGAGGAGATGCAGGTAAATCGTAGTTATTGAGAGAGGATAACGAAACAGGTTATATATATATCAGAGAGCGCATGGTCTGGGAGATGTTCGTTTCGTCTCGAATAAGGTTACGTGTGGTGGATCGCATAGTTCAGTCGAGGGAGGTTTCAATGCTTCGGGGGTATTGTACTTCGCATTGAGTGTGAGGTGGTGTTTTGGGTGTGTTTCTCATCTTCGTATGGATAAGCTAGTGGGGGTAAGCATGTGTGTTGTTTGTGGTCGATGTCGCAAATATTTTGGGTTGGTTCAAAATCCCACTCCTAATTAGGAGATATATAGTAGACTATACGCATAGTTCTGTATTGTGGGTGTCCAGATCTTGTGTTGGTGCGGTCGGATGGGGTGTGGAGGTTAGATTGGTATGTCCTTGGTTAGTTTGTGTTTCTATCTTTGCTCTATCCAAATTTGCTGGTATGGTGTGGTTGGAGTGTTTGAAGATAGAGGTGAATAGTAAATGATAACGTCGATTTAAATACGTAGGAAATGGGTGTTGCTAATTTATTTCTCATCTAATGAATGAGTTATTTAATTGTTTCTACTTTGGTTTGCGTAGAATCGCGGTCTATTAAAGCTTGCTTCGATAATGTGATTGTCGCTTGTTCTGATATATGGAGATATAGTGTGGTAGAGTCATTGTAGATATTAATTGATAGATATATAGTTGTAGAGGATAATTGTTTGTGTTTTTTTGTAATATAGTGGAAATTATAGCGAGTGAAGAATAGTTCTCATTTTTCGTTTTAATTTAGATTTGGTGGTGGATTCGAAGTAGAGTATATTTTAGAGTGTCGTGTACTGTGTTTCGCGTGTGAGATATGAATTGCGTCGCAGTTAGTTGCAGAGTTTTTTTCTTGCTAGAAGAACTCGTTCTCTCGCACTCTAGGGGATAATATGTTGGTACGTATTGGTTTGGCTGTTACGCGAGAGTGAGGATTGTTAGCTGTTGGGAGCATGGTGTGTGTAGTCGGTGTGCATATAATATAGCGTTGGCTTGCTGAGACAGTATGAACTGTGCATAAGATCATATTCTAGTACTCTAAGAAAGCTTTTTGTTCGACTAATTTTTATGGTTGTGGGCTGCTCACTCTTTGAAACTTTTCGTAATGTGATCGGGGCTTTCGCGGTGTGTATGTTATGTCATGTTGTGGAGATCGTTGTAGATATAGCTTACGATTTCTTGCTGTTAGAATGAAGGTATTGATTTTGTTCTGTAGTGTGGACTTTGCGCTTTCTTCGCAGTGAGTCAGTGCTGCATAAGAGCTAAGCTGGTTTAACTTGATGTTCGTGTTGTTGCTGACTGTTTGCTCTCGCGCTACGAGTCCGTGTCGTTCGGTTGCGTGTTATTAAGTTAATTGAAAATGACGTTCAACTCTTGTGCGCTAGAGGTGTGGTTTTCAGTTTCTTCTAATGTATTCGTTGGTAATTATGCAGCAGTTCATCGTCTTGTTTGGAGATTATCGGGGTATATAGTTATTTTGTCCGGTGTGGCGTTTGACAGTTCCCCCACCGAATGCTTTAGAATATAACGTAGGATATGTGAGAGATGTGACACAGCTAGACGGACCATAATTAATCTTCGTCGGTAGGTCACCTGTGACTGAGCCTTGTCGGTTGTAGGCGGCTGATTTTGTTCGACACGATGTTTGTGTGTTGGTTGGTTTGGTGTTTGTGGTAGCTGTTCGCGTTATGATTTTTTCGATTCTGTGTTTAGGTGTGTGAATATATATCTTTGACAATGGATTGTTGCCGTGATTTCGGTTTGTTGTTTGTGTTTTGTAGCGAGTATTTGTGTTGTTGCATAATGCTGTAGCCGGTTGTGTGTCTGTTGTGGTTAGTGAATCTTTCAAGAGTAACGTTCGCTGTTGTAAAATTAGTGTTCCGGATGTGGGTTGCTGGATGAGTCTCGTTTTCTCGTTAGTCTTTTTTGTGTGGTTTGTTGGCTCGTTCATAAAACTTGTTGAATCGTATATAGCCGTGTTTGGTTGTTTGCGCATCTGTCTTCTGTGTACTCTGTTGGTGTTTTTTTGTTTGTGCGTGAGTTGAAATAATCTTCTTCCTGTCGTCTGTGGTTGTAATTGTTTGTTGCGTTTACTCTCTCGGGAGTTTATGATGCGTTTGGGATATGCTAGACGTGTTTGAGGTTGGTTATTTGACGGTTTCTTTTGAGAGTCGCGGTGGGGTCTATGACAAGTTAGTGTCATTCTCTCTTGCGTGGGGGCTTAAGTGTCTCGTTCCGCGTCGATACTTTGAAGGAATGGTGGCCCTGCTTGGTTCCGCGCATTTAATTTGTTTTTTGGTCGTACGTCAAAGTCACGTGTCTGGGTAGCGGTTTCGCGGGTAGAATTTCGAGAATATATAGAATTTGTACTGTATATAGGGCGTTTCGTGTCTCGTCTGTGTCTGGGTTTGATTGAGATTTATGGTCGTTTTCGTTCGTGCCTGTCATTCCGCGTTTCGTCGTGAAAACTTCTCTGTTGGCGTATATATTGAGTCGGTAAAGTCCTGCTCAAGCACCTTGTTGTTTTCTTTTTGTCGCTTCCAATGCCTTGGTGCGAATGATAATTCTCATAACCGCGGTATGGGTTGGTGCGTTCGTTGCTCAATATGTCGCATTTGGGTGTTGCGTTTTTCTGCGCCAGGTAATAGCTCTTTCTGGGTCCTCTTGCTTGCGGATGTTGGAGTCGCTTTGTCTTTTAAGTCTGTTTGATACGTCCCGTGTGGTTGCTATGTATGGTTGGAATGTGTTGTCGCGGAGGGCTTAGTGGATATATAGCTTTCGGACATTCAACGTTGGCAAGTTGTCACTTGCTTTTCTATTGATAGGATGGTTTTTTGCGTTCTCTTTGATTTTTTCTATTCTAAGATGCTCATGTTTTCCGTCGGTGCTATTCTCTTAGAAAGTCGTGCATTTCGGGGCCTCTCTGTACAGTGTTGCGTAGGTTTCGAAATTTTGTGGCTGAGCAGCTCTGATGTCTGTTTGGTTTGTGGAATTTCGTGTGGGTGTTCAGTGATATAATGTCTGTTTAACTCCGCAGCTTCGGTATTTTGGTATATATCTTTAATGCTTCGGTTTTTGTTTTCGTATCTTGAGAGTGGCTTGATATTCTTTGTCCCCCTGGCATTGAATTGATGGTTAGATTGTTAGTTTGTCAACTGTCTCCATAGATCGTAGTAAGTGCTGTTTGTCGAGTCTAGCTCTCTTTTGTGTTTTATCTTTCTGTGATGCTTTTATGATGCCGCTCTTCGTATCGTTTCGCGTCTGGTCTGGATATTTATTAATATAGATAATTGTAGCGGTGGTCTGAGTTGTGATTTTATAATTTGGGTCTTAGTATGGTTTATTATCGCCATAAATGGTTGTTTTATTTCTAATTAACTAAATGGCTTTATGACATATATGGTTTAGTTTGTTTTTGCTTAAGTTGTTAATATTTGTTTGGTATTAGTTATAATAGATGTTCAGATTATGTTAATTATGTTATAATATATGTGAAGTAGATATGTTGGTGTTGATATTAAGTTGATAGTGGTTTGTGTTATTAGTAGTTTATTTAGATGCCTATTATATGATTAATTATATAATGAATGGAATATAGTTATAAGTTTATAGGTTGATATTATGGATGTGGATATAAGTAATAATAGTATAGGTAATTATGATGTGAAGTAATTAGTGATTTTATTGTGATTTATATTTTATATTTTGTTGATCTCCTCTTGTAATATGTGAAGAAAGTAAATCTAAATATGATCGCTGAAGGCCGTCGAGATACAGCTGATATTTCATTGTATACATTCACAAATCAA
This sequence comes from Trachelipus rathkii, assembly GCA_015478945.1. Taxonomy (NCBI): domain Eukaryota; kingdom Metazoa; phylum Arthropoda; class Malacostraca; order Isopoda; family Trachelipodidae; genus Trachelipus; species Trachelipus rathkii. Next base: position 41,013 of record JABUQX010014283.1, read on the forward strand.
CAAGTTAACTTTTGATTATTTCTTGATAATTTTTGGTGTAAATATATAGTTAGTTTGTAGTTTGATAAGAAGACTATGAGATGAAAACTATAGTAGTTTGAGTTCGTTGATCTTTTTTAGTTAAATTGTTAAAGGTATATAATTAATAATAGATCTGTGTGTGGCGTTAGGGTGTGCTGGTATTGTAAATAGCCTATAATGAACAATGAATCGCGAATTTGCGTTTGACTGATATCTCCGTTTGGTCGGCGTTTATTCTGTGAAGTTATCTGTGTGATTTTTTGCGTGTTGGCGTTTTGGTTTGTTGTACATGTAAATTAAGTATGTGCTCGCCCATAGATTATTCTCATTCTTTTCCTTTCGCGCTTCGCTGTTCGGCGTTGTTTTTGTTTTGTGTTGTTATTTGTGCCGATAAGAACTGGTTAGGGGGTCAGGAATGAAGTTAATTGATCGTGGTTATTAAAAAGTGATAAGGGTAGTGTCCCAAAAAGACTGGGTTTCTCCTTTTTGTCTTGTTGCTTACGTTCGTGTGTGGAAGGGTTAGTGCTACGTTCCTTAGTGTGTGTTTTTGCGATTTGGCTTTCGTGTCGTGCGAGTACTGTCGTTCTCTTGTCTATAAAGATGCGCTTCTCTCTGTCTGTTCTATCTCCTGTTCTTGGTTCGCTTCGTGTTTAAGTGTTTCTGTTGAGGTACGCGGGCTTCTATGCTGTGATATTTTACTGGTACTGTTCGCATAGTTGTTGTTCGTTCAGGTGCCGTTGGGAGTAGAATATGCGGTGTTATTTCTTCCGCTTTCTCTATGCATGCTTTGCCAACTTGTGCCTCTCTGTGTTGTGCCGTTGTTCGAGGAGTGATGTTGTAAGTGCTTTGGTAGTATGCGGTGTTAAAGAGGTTGTGGTCGCCTGGTTTATTTATTTAGAGGTATGATTTATCACTTATTTTCTCGTCGTAAAGGAGTCTAAGTTTTTCAAGTGGTCCAGCGTGATGGTCGATTCGCCCTCCCTGTTTCTATTTTTTATCCTTTCTAGCGAGACGGAAGGAGATGTTTTAAGGTATACTATGACGTCGGGTATTAGCTTGCGGCCTTCGACGATGTTATACAGATCGTTCACGATATGGTGCTCGGTTTCACTGATATATTTTTGACTAGCGCCGTGGAGAATAAAAACCCTTTGAGCTGATAACGAATATCTCTCGGTCATTATAACGTCGATAACATCTTCTTCGTCTTTCAAAACGTCTAACATTTTCGCGTACCTCTCGTGCGTGGAAATCAAATGAAAAAGCTGAAAGGCGAACGCGTACTTTTTAGGATTTTTGTATGACTCTTTCAGCAGGTTTACGCCGTGATAGTCCTCCCAGTCGTCGACGGGCTCGGGTAACGTTGAGATTCTCGCGTCGTTCCTAAACGATTCGATGAGTGTACTTTTGCCGCTTCCGATATTTCCTTCGATGCACACTATCACTTTTTCGCGGGGAATCGACCTCTCTTCCTCCTCTCCCTCTACCTTTTCCTTCGCCGCTGCCTCTTCTTTCATCGCCATTTGTTGTTGCTGCTGCCTCTAAAATGGTTGACTGGACCGAATAAACTAATCGATGACGTCAGTGTTTTAATGCCAAAAAACCTCGGATCTATACGTATAACCTTTCGTTTTTCATAAATTAATTTTTTTTTTAATTTTTATTTTTTATTTAATTTACTTATACGTTTAATCTAATTATATCTATATATTAATCTAATTGTTTATATTTAATATGTAGATAAATAAATAAATTTTTTTTCAGAAATAAATATATATATATATCGGTATTAATTCACACGCGGTCCGATTACCACCGAAATATTTCGTCAAATTCATTCATTCAACATGGTTGGAACGATCGTAAGTTATATCGGCTTTATAGACCGAAAAGAGATCGAGGGAAATAACGAACTCGTAAAGGTTTCTCTTTACAGAGACTACTACAAAGAAATAATCCTCGTTCCCAGGATATCGTTGCGGAGAATCGGTTTTTTCGTGCGCGGGGGAGATTCGCTTTTCGGCGCGGCCGATACGTCACTCATTCCGACAGGTTACCGCGAAGACGAATCTCGCTCTCGCGGAGGACGATGGCTATCGACCGCTCCTCCTCCTAGAAACGTATCGAACGAGGTTCACGAAAGCGTCCTGAGAAACGTTTTGAAGAATATTTCTAGTTTCGATTCGTACTATTCTTCTCTCACGCGAGGAAATGAGACTAACACGTTGCTAAAATATCCCAAAGTGTGGACGGGGTTTCACCTCGTCGTTCTTCGATCCAGTCGCGACCACGACGCGACCATGACTACAACCACAACCACGACCACCGACGATTTCCTTCGAGTCTGCGTTAAGAACAGGATGGGAGAAAACGTTTTCAACGTTTATAACAGCTGCAAAATGAGCGTGGTCGTGAATACGAATTTCGATTTTATTTTATTTATGTTTTACTACTCCAAAAACCTGTTTCACCCGAGAACGTCCATCCACCAAATGCCCCTGCTGAATTTCAATTGGTTCGTGTTCCTATTGGACTTTGAAAGGGTGTCTCCGCTCGAAGTTCTGAGAAGTTACCTGTTGAAGAAAAATAGGTCTGCCCCGGCCGGAATCTTGACCGCTATCAATTATTTCGTAGACCTCTTGAAATACGAGCATTTTTCGGTCTTGAATTACGGATTCGAAAAAATGATGTTTTCGGAAACGAGGTGCAGGAAGGCTATCGAAAACGCCTTCCGAAAGATGACGCGTTTTCATTCCGCGAACACTGCTTTTTCTTCGCGCGAAGAAAGAATGGAGGAAGGAATAGAAGAAGAAGAAGAAGAAGTAGAAGAAGAAGAAGAGTTCAGCGAAACTGGTGCTTGGAAAAAGCGACGGATGGGGGATTTAGAAAACGAATCGTTAACGAGACGCGTTCAACGTAGTATAGTTAAGAAAACGTTTTGTCAAAAACATTCGAAACGACGAGAAGACGAAACCGGGGCGAAAAGGGGGTCCCCCGCCGCCGACTTCGAAGATCATCGGACCATTTTCGATCGCTGTCCGGCTTGCTTCTTCGAAATTTTTGACGCGCGGATTACCTCCGGTAAATTCGAATCGTACGAGGGGGTTGGACGAGCGTTAAATGACAGCGGCAGCGGTGACGACGATCGTCGTCGCGACTCGTTCGACCGATTGAGGAAGGCTAAAGAAAAAATGGTTTTGGATAAAATGAAACGATCGATCGAAGCTATCGCGCCCCGTTGGAATAACCCGGATTCTATAATCCGTTTTTTGTCCAAGAGTTTGATTCTTTTGTACAACGACGAAACGTGCGATTACACGAGGCATTTAAATTCTCTCCTCATGCGCTCGATTAATTTCTACCAAAGGGGGGACTTTAAAAAATCCATTTTTCCTCTCCTTAACCCTTTCGGAAAAATGATGATGCTAGACATGTTGAATTCGACGGTCGTTAAAGAACCGGACAGCGCCACTGACGGACGAATCATTTGCAACTACGCCTCCGATGTTGCCGAGGGGGAAGGAAGGTATTGGTCTTTCAGTACCGTTAATTCTCACATGACTAAGCAATTTCAGATATACCGATGGGTGTACAACGAAAATTCTTCACCGCCTTTCAATATGAATAACGTTCAAAGAATTCCAGTTTTCGAGGATAACGACGACTCCTCCTCCTCGGGAAAGGGTATCGAAAGCTATCAGGCGTACGCGAAAATTTACTTGAAAAATAGGGTAAATCCTTTAAATTATTTCGAAGAAATGTCTTTGCTTAAAAAGAGGTACAACAATTTTCATTTCAAAACGGAAGGAAATCGCGTACTCGCTGAGCCTAAAATAAAAGAAAAACTGATCGCTATTGATACGGCGGACTATTTCTCTAGTAAAAACGAATTCGGCATAAATTACGACGCGACTCTCAATAACGTTTTAGGGTTAGAAAACGCGAATGTTAGAACGGGCAACCAGGTTTTCGGGATCAATTTTGATCGACAATCGAGCGCTGATGATATCGCTCAAATTCCGGCATCGATAAAGGATGATAGCGTATTATGTTTCGTTCGCGAGGAAGAGCAAGATACCTTGCTGAGAAATCAGTCCAAGTTGATGGCTTCGTTTTTCGACACCGAAACCACCGGATTGGACGCCATTGATGAACGCATGTATAGCTTGGCCGTTTGTACTCGTCCGGTTTTCGAGAAGGATATCAAACGCGTGTACGTATTCGCCGTCGTCCCTAAGACCGAATCCCCCTCCTCCAACGCGGCGCCTAATGCCTCGTCGTCTTCATCATCATCATCATCATCATCTTCATCATCATCATCATTATCATCGTTCGCCAAGGGAATACGGAGCAAGCTATCGGACTTATTCTCGCAAAAGAAATCATTGTACGGGAAAGTCGAGAAATTGGAGTGCGACGTTTTCGATAACGAGGCGGAAATGTTGAGAGCCGTCGACGAATTTTTTTACTCCAACTTCCACATGTTCACGTATTTAGTGGGGTTTAACGTGACTTTCGACATATCCTTTTTGCTGGTTCGAATGATTATTAACGACGTCGCATCTAAAATATTTCAATTAGAAAAGCTCCCCGTTAGCGATAAAAAGGATATCTTAAGCGCCTACCGTGCCTCAAAATCGATTTTTATTCGAAGCGCCGGTGGCGGTAGTAGCAAGACCGAAAAAGAAAGACGCGCCCAGAGCGGTGATGGTGCAGGGGGAGTTCCTTTCAACCCGAACGAAAAAAACTACGATCGCTTTCTTCAGATAGTGAGAGCCATTTTAATCCCGGAAATGTGTTTCTTTGATATGCAAAAAATGGTTCGTTTGAAGTTCGATAAATTATCCTCGTACAATCTGAATTCGTGCGTCGAAAACGTGTGCGGGCGAGAGCAAATGGAAATCGAACAAAAAATGATTATCGACGTGCAGGACTTGCTCAACTACTTTCGCAGCGGAGCCAGAGACTCGGAAAAAGCCGCTTACATACACGCCTACTGCGTTCACGATGCCGCCCTGGTGAGTCTCCTAGAGTCGAGCCTAAACACGGTGATGGAACAGTGCTAGGTCTTAAATTGACGTAATGACGTTCGACCTGAGGCCTTTTCGCTGTGAATTCGGAGTGTGGTGGCTTGGAGCTGTTTGAGGTTTATAGATGGTGTTGTGGGTGCGTTTGGATGAGGGTTGGTCTTGTGGTTTTTCGGAACTTGGATGATCTGGTGATGTTGTTTGGTGTAGAAAAATGAGAGTGTGCGTTGTATGTTGAGCTACACGGCTGTGCTAGGGTTGGAATTATAGACCGATCTGAGAGAGAGTTTAACGCGATAAGTGCGTCGTATGAGAACGGCGGGCTCGTTTAATAAACTGCCGATTCCAAATGTCCATTTTCGGACTACGGGGTGTGAGGTCTTGTGTTTCGTTTTATCGTGTGCCATCGTTTGATCCACGGAGGAGGTGTTGTTGCGTCTGTGTACTTTTCGGTTGGTGTGTGTATAGTGCAGAGTTGTGTTGAGTGGTTTTGCCGTGGAGTTATATTGTGCGTGTGGGAGGTCGTTTGTTTGTGGTGTCGGATACTGGGGATGTGCTCGTGTTGTTGATAAGTTAGTGGTAGAGATGTGTGGTGTTGTGTCTCTTTGTTAGGGATTCAGATACGGATAGTTGGTGTGGCCAGCCGGGCTGCTATGTAGACGTGTGGTCTGGTCTCCATACGTACTGCTTTTGTGGGTGTTGGTTCTCCTTTTTGTGCTACGCGGTGCGGTTCGTATCATTGAGGATTTTAAGTGAGCTTTCGCTTATATTAGCTGGTATGTGCTGGTTCTGTGTGTAAAGAGTTTGTTCTATAAGCCTCTTGCGAGTGATGTTGTTCGCGCGCCACTTAGTGTCTGGAATCGGTTTAGTTCGTATTTTGTTCGTTTCGGGGATGTCGTTATGTTATTTTTGTGGCCGCCGGTAGACTTCTTTTTCCCAGTGTGTATTGTACAGAGCGGTGGTGAGCTGGGTGGCCTCGGGTTGCACTTTGCAGGCGTTTGTGGCACGTTGCACGGCTCGTTGAATGGCTTGTAGTTGTTATACTGTTTACCCGCGTTTCGCGTGTTCTAGAGGTATTGTTTCTGGGGTGCGTTCAACCCGCTCGCGGGGGTAGGTAGACAGGGGTGTGTGCCGGGTGGTGTATGTATGTGTACTATTGTGCGTGTGTGTATTCGTGTTCTCGGTTTGGTTCGTGCTTTGTTTTTACTCTTCTTAGGCGCGTTGGTGTTGAAGCAGGTTAGTCTGGTTCGTGTGCGCTGCGTGGCTGCGGCGGGTGGACGGGGTAGATAGTAGATGTGGGTTCGAAGCTTTGTCGCATGAGTTTCGACGTCCCACTTACCCGAGGGCTTCGGGAAGAAAATTTGGAAAGAAGCTTGAACGGGAAAAAGGGGGAAACGGGTATAAGGAGCGTTTGAAACTTGCCTACGTAACGAAGCGGGTTTGCCCGCTTGGTGAGGCCGTGCGAGGCGTTTCTTCTTCAGGTGCTTGGATTGCGGGGCTATGCGAGGTGGGGTCGGTTCCGATGAAAGACGATTGCTGGCCGATTCTTCAAATTAAATCTTCGGCGAAATTGAGGAAGAAACTTTGAAAAGAGATTGAAATGTTAGTTCTAATTGCACTCGTGTGCTGTAGTTTGGGTGTCCGGCTCTAAATTGAATAAGCAAGTTCTGGCTTAGTGGGTACGGAAACTGATAGTGTGTCGAATCGTGGTCCAGAAAGTGGTGTTGTGAGTTGTTTGGCGGAGTACAGTCGTCAGGTTTTGTTAACCATTAATAGTAGTGCCCTGGATGCGAGGGTGATGCGATGATCGCTGGTCTTCAATGTGGGTGAGTGTCGCACTTTTGGGTGGGAGTTAGGGAAGGGGAGTGGTGGGTTACGGGCGGATATTTCGGGCTCTGTGTCGCATGCCGAGTTGATGACTGTTCGTTATGCCATTGATTGTACGGTGGTGGTGTGTGTGAGATAGCTCTGCGGCGTTGACTGAAGTTGCAATACTTTTTTGTTTGTGGTGGCGGAGCGAGGTAGAGGATTGCTCCTGGCGCGATAGCTCAAGCGTTGGTGTTGTCGTTAAGAGGTGATGTCTGCTAGATTATTCGTCTGGAGCGTGCGTATATATAGGAGGATACTGGTTGTCGCTGAGACTTGCACTTGGCTGTGCGTCTGTGTTGCGAGACATATAAGTTTATTGGAGCGGTGTGGTTGATTGTGTGTGTTGGTGTTGTGCGTGGGCCGGATCTTTCTTGTTGTGTTTTTCTCTTCTCTCGTTTTATTATTTCTCTTCTTCTGTTTATATATCATGCGGCCTCAGCGATAGCGTAGTTGGGTGCTATTCGGTGAGTTTCGGCGGAGGTCCTCCTTCGGTGGTGCTGAGGTTAGTGTTAGTCTGTGTGGTGTTCGTGATAGTAAATTGGTTCGTCGTCCTCTGTTGTGCGCGAGTTGTGGTGTAAGACGTGTGTGGATACATTGGTCATCTTGGGTGCCGACGATTGTTGTGGCAGGGACATTTAAAAGGAAGGTCGCCAATGACGACGACCATTGAACGATTTGGAGTGAAACAACACGACACACACCGCATTACAGAGTATGCCGTGTGTAAATTAATGCGAAATTCCGCTGTATATTGAAGTGAATGTGGCACGGTTGTGGAGTGGCTGTGTGTGAGAAGAATTGTACATTGTGTGTGTCTGTAGTAGGTAGTGTGGTGTAGAGTGCCGGAGAAAGTGTGTCAGGGTAGGAGAGCGACCGTGTTTGATAAATATATTTAGAGCCAAACCGCTAAAAATATTGCGTAGAAATTACTTCATGGGTAAACAGTCTAAATGTACTGTTGTGTGGATAACTCTGTGAGTGATGTAATCAACTTACGCGGTATGAATACATGTGTGTGTGTGTTGTACGTGTTGACGAGGAACGGAAGCTATGAAATTGATTCTTGATAAGCTGTGATATCGGTGAGACATGGCTGCGGCTAGATGTGTGTCTATATTCGTGTGTATACAGCTTCTCTTATTGTTCTTTGTGTTCGCCTTTGTTGTCTTGTTTGTGAGCGTGCATTGGTATGTGTGCCCGCTGAGCTTCCATATTAATTAAAGGGGGTTGGTCAAAGTTGACACGTGCCCTGTCTTTAGCGATTTGCAGCTGCACGTGGTACCGCACAGCGTGCTTCGTTGCGGAGCGGATATTAAAAGTGTCCGTTAATTCGATTGTACATCAGCTTCGATTTCTAGATTCCGAAGGTTCCGGATTATCGACAGTCGTCGATTAAAAAACGTCGCCTTGAGAGCCTGAAACGCGATTTTTGACGCAACATTACCGTATTAGCAATTGCTTGGAGTATTAGCACTGAAAGGACGGCCGCGAAGACAAGATTCGATATGATCGTGATCTCGCCTAATCGTCTAAGGTTCGAGTCCGCGATTATCTTGGCGCGGACACGATTGCGGACGCGTCGAGAGAGCAGCGGCGGCCGACGTGCGAGCTGATTTGGCTGCGTTTAAGAAGAGTCACCGTGCATACGAAGAAAATGGGTGGGACGAACGTCGAGGAATTAGGCATTTAAGCCGGGTCGCAAAATCGTTGAATTTAAGTGCGGCCAGTTCGTGAAATCTTATGTAATCACAAAGCTGGCTTGAAAAGCGCTTCTCACTGGAGGCCTGTGTGAATCGATTACTGAAAGAAAGGAGAGTGTGCCAAGTGCGTGCGCGGAAAAAAGAGGGTCAATCGAATGCTGCGTGATGTGGTAACAACATACTGTAGTGTAATGGTCAGAGGCTGAGCGACGGCGAGCGTGGGTGGCGAGTGAGAGGTGGCGAGGTACACGATATTCGTGTCGTATATTTTGCTGAAGATAACGGTCAATAGACTGCGGATGCGGCCGTTAAGGTCCATTCACTTATTCGTGTTCATCGTGCCGGCCGCCGTCAAGTCGGACCATAGCGTCCCACGGGCGGGAGATGGTAGTTGTAACATATTTTGGCGTATAAGTGTTTGTTGTTCCGGGTTGTCGGAAGCGCGAGCTGGTTTGTTCGGTACTTTGTTACAGCTGACGTAGCAACGGGATCGGGACAACGGTCTGTAATTAGGATGTGTTACGAAAAATTGAGCGGGATGGAGGAGCTGCTCGTATCATGTTTTCTATGCTGTAGTCGGTGTGGTTAGTGTCAAGGAAAATCGTGAGTTCGGTGGGGTGGATAAACACTCTCTAGATGGGATTGGTGTGTTGTGCGTCTCGAGAGGATCGGCCGGAGGAATTTAGTTCGTCGTGTCTTCGGTGCGCCAGGGAACGCGCCGTTGGTGGTTGCTAAAGACCCGTGCGAGTGTAGGAACGAACGGAGCTAGATTCTCTCTGCCTTAATGGACTTGCGTTCGAGGTGTACTCCCAAGTTGGTGCTGCGCAAGACTCTCGCATTTTACCGGTTGCGGAATAATTTGAACGGGAGTAGTCCCGCGCGGAGGGGAATGTTCAGTGGTACGCTTCTCTGCGCTCGTGCCACCGCGGCTATTTGTATCTACGTGCTTTGTATATTTCGTGTGACAAAGAAGATGCAATGTGGCTCTAGAGAAAGGAGAGGCTTTGTCGTTTGGACTTGTTACGTGTATATAGTATGTCGGAGGATAGATTAGTGCGTGTGCCGATGTTGTTATATTGCCGAGTTGATAACGGTGAGAATGGGTGTGTGTTTTCAATGAAGAGGCGCGTATTGCGTGACGTCTTGTGTCGCGTTGATGGAAGATTAAGACGCGGCAGGTTGCAGCGGACTGATTTGTATAGAGTGTGTTATTGTGGTCGGTGCGACTGGTTTCGGTTCCTGAGAGTGATTGGATATGTGCGTTGTGTGTGGATTTGGATGGGCTTGGTGTTGGTTGGGTGTTGCATCCTTTTTGTTCTTCTTTAATTGCTGGTGGGTGGCGTTGGTCGCGGTCCGGCGACTTGTTTGGTGCTTTTGCGACCACTGCAGCTATTATGTGTGTGTGGGGTGTTGGGTGGTTGGGGTAGTGCATTGGGTTGTGATTGGTCTTTACAATTTGTTGGTTGTGTGTCTATTTTGCGGGGTTGTTAATGTGGTTCGAAGGTTGTAAGATAACGGAATCCAGAAAATTGGCGACAGCGTTCCCCCGTTGATGATAGTATTCATTGTCGTCGATGTTGGGCGTGTGAATAGGTTTGATGTTAGCCTTGATACAAGAAAATTGTTGTATACGGTCTACTACTTGTGATTCATTTCGGTTGTGTGCGTGTGACATTGTGTGTGAATCCTGTGGATATATTTTATAGTTAGGATTATATTTATTATGAGGGAGGTTGGTGTGTAGATATTCATATTAAATGGGATTTGGTGATAACGGCCTCTGTGTTCATTCTTCATTCACGAGTGTGTGAGAGGCGGGGCGGATTCGCCAGGGTTAGTGTGTGTGTGGTGTTGTTGGTGTTGTTTTCGTACGAGTGGGGGGTGGTAAGTGATGTATGTGATGACCAGGTTGATTGTCAGGAGTAATTTGGGGTGTTTCGTTGTCTATCAACTTGCGGTTTGAAAATTAGAGGCAAAAATATTTAGTACCATGGGTTTAGATTTAGATAAATTAGAAGCAGAGATTGAGAATTAAGTTAGAATGAATTAAATTACAGTTGTATTGTGTTAGAGTTCACAAAAATGGGTAGGAGGTTGGTGCGGAAAGGAGAGGACTTACAAGCTGAGGAGTTATGTTGGGAAAAAGTTGGATCGGAAATGAAGAGGACAGGGAGAGGTGGAACACACGTTTTCTGAGTGTGAGATTCGAGTGTTCATGGAGGGTTGATAGCGAGGATATGTCGGGGAGCTATATTATTCACTGTGTCTATTGGTCATGTTGAATCATTGCATTGTCGTGTGCATTCATGTTACAGCAATTGTGTTACCACACCTGCGTCTACTTATCTAGTCTGTTGCGTTTAACTTGTCGTATTGTGCGATTTGCGGAACTACCACATTCTAAGGGCTAATAGGCCTCTGAATTAATGTCTTGTTTTCTGTTATGGTGAAACGTTTATAATGATTATATTTATATTAAATAAGGTTGACGAGATGGAGGAGTGGCTGGAGGTTGTGATGAGAGAGGTGCTGGATGGGATTCGGTAGTTGGGTTTTGGCGGAGTTGGTTAGTATAGGAGCCGTGGAGTAGGCGTCGGTGTGCAGTGCGGTGAGGAGTTTCTTCTTATTATTTCTCTTTATATATATTTTTGCGTTGATTATTTTGTATGATTATATTCGGGTGAAGCGGCGCGAATTTCAATTTAGTTAGGTGGTGGTGGTTTGGATGTTGGAGTTTTGTTGTGAGCCGGTAAAAGACCGGTTTGGTGTTTTGAAATTAAATTCTCCAGCGGCAGTGTTTTTTTGTTCTTTTCATAGATGGATACGAGGGAACGAGTCTTTCGGTTTTTATTTGTATATTCTATTCTTTTGCTCTTAAATTATTATTGTTGTGTTTGTATTGGTATTAATTATTATTTATATTGTCATGAGGAGGGTCGGGTTATGTGCTGTTGTTATCCTTTTTTGTTTATTATCTTCTTTAAGAGTCGATCTTTGTTTTTAAAAGGTTCCCGCCATATCCTTCTTTAAAACCGACGGAACGTGTGAAAGTGTGCATCACCTCTTATGATTCGAAGGTGTCTTACTGGTGACTCTAGTCGTGTAATGAGTGCGCGGTCGAACAGTGTTCTACATGTGTTCGTGTGTGTTGGTTCGTTTTTCCGTTGGGTTAAGCGGTGTATTATATTCTTATTCTCTGGCGTAGAGGTAGTGTTCTTTCTCTTGTGTGTGTGTGAAAGAGAGTGAGTGATCGCATTCACGATGTTGTTGTTGTTTGTGAATAGAGAGAGTGAGTGTGTGTGCTTAGGATGCTGAGTGTGTTTGGTGTGTCTTATTTCTTCCCTTGTCTTATTGTGTCGTTGCTGTGAGTGTGTTTTCTGTTGTATTTCCGTTTTCAAAGTCATGCGCTGTATGCAGAATGACAGTGCTGGCGATTTGCATGGTGCCCACCTCGTGTGTTTGTGATGTCCTACAATCGAGTTCGTAGTTGTGTGCTGTGGTATTAAAAAAGTTTCGGTAGTGTCCACAAACGCATGAGTTGTGTCACTGTTACTCGTGGTCTGCTGTGGTGTCTGTGTCTTTCGTCTGTGAGTGCAAGGCTCATGTGTTTTTCTGCTTAAGATGCTGTGGTAAGGTTATATAGGGTGCGAGATGGTTCTTTCGCGATACTAAATAGTTTATCTCGTGATATCTGTTGGTGCTCGTGGCTCCTTTGTGTCTCTTGAGCTTGCGGTGTTCTATAAATATAAATTTTGTGTTGAGTTATTCCTCAGTCTCATCATGGTGTGTGGTTGACTGGAAGGCGGATGCTTAAAGGTAATTTTATTTTTTGGTGTTTTCATCATATGAATTCGGTGATGATGTGTTGTGTATATTCGATAATATGTCTTTTGTTTTCTTGGTTTTGTTGTGTTGCGTGATATATATGCTGCTGTGTGTTCGTTACTCGTTACATGCGAGCGTTGGCTGAGCCACTACATCGCAGTGGAGATTCTGTGGGTCTGTGGTGTGAAGAGTTGTAGTTCTTGTGGCTGGTTGTAGTGTTGTGTTGTGGTTGTGCTGTGTGCAATTACTTCCGTTCGTTAGCTATATATGCGGGAGTGTCCTTTGTTGTGTAAGTTTACGAAGTCTTGTGTTGGTGTGTTGGCTAAAGTTTGAAGGAGATTTTCAGCGGTTTATTCCTTCTCTCTTTTTACATTTCTGCAACGATCCGGGTAGGGCGTGGCTCGATTAAATTATTAGTATTAAGTAGAAAAGCAGGTTCCAAATAGTTTCGTGGTTGGTCCGCGGCTCGTTGTGAGGGATCGCGAGTGACCGTTTCTTCTTTCCGTGTGCTGTGCTGTGACTGCCTTGTTGGGGTTGTGGGTTGCACATGGGTGTCGAGAGATCGCGGATATGCGGTTCTGATGCGTGGATTGTTTGCGTCTCTTGCGGGAAGAGTTAGGGGTTTTAGTATAGTATAGGTTTTAGTTGAGTGATTGAAGTGGGGGCTCTTTTTATTAAGTTAGTTATAGATAGTTTGTGTTTTTGTGAATAGTATATTTTCTCGAGTTTATTTGTTGGTGTGCGCGGAATTATAGTTGGGTTTGGTGTGGTATCTTGTTATTGTTCTGGGGTGGGTTGTGTTTGATTGAAAGATAGAATGGAAATCTGGTGCAGAGTAGTGTAGTTTGTGATAATTAGTGTCAAGAGAGATAGAATATAGGTGGATTGTGTATTGGTTAGGGTGATATTTTATGTTATCGGTTAGTTGGCGTTATTGAGTTTGTTTGCAAAGAGTGTTAGCAAGCGAGACAGGCTGTTAACGTGTCTGGTCGACGTTGTCTGTTTCGCGGTTATGAGGGTAGGGGGCGACGATTGGATGTGGTGGATTTGATTTTGTCTTTCATGGATGTTGTTAATAAATGATGGGAGGGTTAATGAAGAAGGAAAGAGTTTTTCTCTGGGTCAGGGAGGTGAGGCGTTTGTTCGGTTGTGTGTGTTTGCATGGCGCGTTTCAGCCTTTTTTCCTCTTAGTGAGAGTGATTGTGTTCTGGGGTTGTGGGGTTGTGGGTTTGTTGTGTATTTTCTCGGCCCTTATGGGAGAGTGTCTCCGTGAGGTACTGCCGGTGAATTCAGTTTCTAGCCAGCGTTGTATGGTCGTGGTGCGGTGAGTTATAGCTTCGGTTGTCTCGTACTGTGTGTGTGAGGGAGGGTCGTGGAGTATCGGGAAGTGATTCGACCATGCAGGTTCAAGACGATGTGATCGTCTGTGCAATTTCAGGATACAGATACGTTGCCCTTGTTCTTGGTGGTGTTTTTGGGTGTGTCAGAGTCGTTGGGGTTGGGCGATAGGTGATTGGGGTCGGGTGTTTTGAGTGTGTTCCGTTTTGTGGGAACTTATATGTTTCAGTGGCGTGTATTATGGTTTTGTAGGTGCTGGTAGTTGTCTTTTGTGATTTATGTTAGATTTAGCGTGTGGCTAAGGTGGTGTTCAGTTCGTGCGTGGGATTAGTGTTGTGTTATCTTGGTGTTGACGTTTGTTTGGTGCGTTCGGTCTGTGTGTAGGTTATATGTGTCTGGGTCATAGTGGGGGTGATAGCGCCTATAGGTTGTCATAAGCTTGTGTGCACCCTATGATTCAGTGTGGCGTACTTCGTAGCACAATGTTCTGCATTGTTTGTGGGTTTGAGGTAGTAGTCAATTTCACGATCGTTTTGGTTGTGTCCGTGTGTCTGGGATAGCATTAGCGTCGGGGTGTGCATGTATAAGTGTTGTGTGTGTGTGAGTGCGTGGTTGTGTTGGATCACGGCGTTTTGATAAGTTGCGGTGGAGTGTTATTGCAAACGTGTGATTTCACGTTACTGATGATAGAGAAAGAAGGGTACTGATATGTTAACTCATGGAGAGAGGAGTATAGATTCATATAGTTATTATACATTATAAGCCGTTAAATTAAAATCTAATAAAGATTTGAAGAAATTCTTCAGTTTTTATGAATTTAATCGAGTAGATCGCATATTCTCACGTTCTGGGTGGAAATATATAAGCCGCAATAATTAGAATTCTTATAAATAGGAACTGTGAAATTTTTGTATTTCAAGTCGCTAAAAAAAAAAACTCTGTATACGAATTTGCGTTCTTCGTTCACCTCGTATTTCACCTCTACAGAGTCATCGAAGAGGATTTTGTTAAATTCGTAGCGGTTTTCCTCGTCCAATTTGACTGTTTGTCCAGGATGAGGACAGGTTTTTAAATCCATCGGTGCGCTTAGCGGATGTATTCTAATAAAACTTCCTATTAATTTTTCACCACCGACGTCTGTATTTAGCCTCTTGACGGAAAACGAGCCAGTCGACGAGTCGAAAAATTGGTATCCTCTCTCCTCTATATCTTTGCAGCGTTGTTTCGAGAGCGTTGCTCGAGTGAGGTTAACGACGAGTGGTAGTAGGAACAAAAATAAACTGTGGATCTTCATGCTGAAAGCGAAACGTCCTCCGGTTTTCCGTCAGTGTATCGCGATAGAGTTTTTCTTTGTATTTGAAATTGGTGTGTCGAGTAAAATTGTTATATAGGTATTTATTAAAAAATAAAGATTATTTTTTTAAAATGTTTTATTCATGCAATGTAAATAAATAGCTTATAGTTAACAAAGGAAATACAGAATCGAGAAATAATTTTTTTTTTGAAAATATGAAGAACTATTATTTTTTAAATGTTTTTTTAAAATTATTGTTACGGTCCGGTTTCGAATTCGCCCATTCGATTGAATTCCAGTAATATTGGCCTCGTAATTATCGTTATTATCGTAGTTGCTGTCGTTTCCTCGACCTTGGGGCTCTTCTTCGGTAGATCTAGCAGTGGGGGTGACGGCGACAACGGGTCTGGCTTGCGGTAGCGGGGCATTAGCGTATTCCGATGATAGTTCTGGTTTGAATATATAGCGTAGATTGGCTATTAATAGTTTAAAGCATTTTGTAATAAAAACCACGACTAAAACAAAAATTGTCGCTTGCGCGGAAAATTTAATCGTCGTTTTAAACATCGCGTTTTTCTTCCAAAGGTATTTGATTTTGTCTTCCGCCATATCAACGCCTTCCATATACTCTAAAGGGGTAAACCAAGAACAATCCGAGAAAGCGTCGTCGTCCTCCTCGTTAACGATCTCGCATATTCTGGCGCATTCGAGCGAAAAATAAACGCCGCAAAACGTCGAAAATTCTCGTCGATCGGTTGCGCGAAAGAATAAATTTCACCATCCTTGGAAATCACGTTGAACCTAAATTTGCGACGGTAGTCGTCGTTCACCGCGTATTTCAGCTTTATATTTTGTTGAAACTGGACTCGGATGAATTTGTGCGTAATATCATTAACGCGGAAAAATTCTCCGTTTTTTGGGCAAGATTCCAAATTGCTCGGCGTCGTTAAGCGATGTATTTCAAAAAAGTTTTCGATCGGCTTCTCGCATTCCCGATCCACGCTTTGCTCTTCGATGGAAAACGAACCTCTCGTTTTATCTTGCAAGTTGAAAAAT
The DNA here is from genome assembly GCA_015478945.1 of Trachelipus rathkii. Lineage (NCBI taxonomy): Eukaryota > Metazoa > Arthropoda > Malacostraca > Isopoda > Trachelipodidae > Trachelipus > Trachelipus rathkii. The sequence goes on from JABUQX010014283.1 coordinate 57,143, forward strand.
TCGTCGTGTCGCCTTCCTCCTACATTTCTGCAATGACGTTCCGAGTCGTCGGGCGTTGCTCGATGAAGGAGCACGGCAAAATTTATAAGCACGGTTAAAAATAATTCCGAATACTTCATATTTAATCGGTGTTTTTTTCTATCCTTAGGCTAGCCTTTAAACAAACAGCCTTTTCGCACTCGAGGAAAGAGGTCGAGAATGAAGTTTGATCTAATACCGCGTATATATATAGGTGTTTGTATTAAAAAATTTACATATTTTAATTTTTTATTTATACAGTATACGAAAATAAGTACATAAAACAGTTTGTAAAACAATATAAATTAAAACGCAATATTGAATAAAAAATATGAATACATTTTTAACTTTTTAAGCGTTTAGGTATACGCGAATGGCGATTAAAAGTATAGCCATAACATCGATCGAAATTAAAGAATTATTATATATGTGTTATGTATATGTGTATTTAAGCGCGTTTGTGTCATTCCCTTCCTTATGAAAAAGTTTTAGACGCATGTATTATGAGGCTGTCTCGGGGGTGTCGGCGTCCGCCTTCGAATTTGCTGCTGATGCTGCCGTTTCGAACGATTTTTAGTTAGATCATTGCGGCGGTGGACCTCGTTGTTATTTTCTCGTTGCTGATGATGCGAGTTTTCTGGTAATCTTCTTTCTTTCCGTTCTCCCTCGACTGTTCTGAGACCGATAGATCTGCCAACGGAGGTCGTCGACGCTTGGTACGCCGAATTTAACGTGTTCGAAGTATTATCAATCTGGCTTTCGTACTCGAAAGAAGTGGAAGCCGTAGATAGATTATCATCTGATCCGTGGTTGTCGT
>JABUQX010014284.1:0-35000 GCA_015478945.1 Trachelipus rathkii
ATGGAAGAGGTAATAATATAGTTATAGTATATATATATATATAATATATATATATAATATAAACGGTTATTATATATATATATATTATATATATAATATATATATTATATATTATATATATATATATATATAATATATATATTATATATATAATATATACTATTATATATTATTATATATATATATATATATATATATATATATATATTTTATATATATATATATATATATATATATATAATATATATATATATATATATATATATATATATATTAATATATTATATATATATATATATATATATATATATATATATATATTTATATATATAATATATATATATATATATATATGTATAAATATAAGATCTCACCCTACCGCAACAGCCCTATCAAATATCACACAAAACATCGTAAACAGACTAAACAAAACACCCTCCCACAGAGAAATACTACTGTCCATAGACATTAGTAAAAGCCTTTGACATAATACCCAGACACATTTCTCATCTAAAAAATCCTAAACTCTCCCTTCCATAACAATTACCAAAAATTGCTATCCAATTTTATATCTGAGCGGACAGCTCAATTATCCAGCAAACACCAAAATTCAAAAAACGGTAAAATTAAGAAATAGATTCCCTCATGGCGCCATTCTATTCCCATTCATATTCATATTCATATTCATATTGCAGGGAATGGCATAGATGCCCGAATCAGTTGTTTAGGTTATTGTTTATAGGTTAAGTAAATGTTTGAGGGTTGTGTTATTAGATTTAACTTTTTACGTGCTTAGGAATATAATTACGGATAACATTGCTAGGTATATTAGGTATGGGTAATATGTTTGTGTACCGAGTATTATTTAAGTACATACACGTTATTTTAAATATTTTTGTTAGCTTTCTGATAAGATTTGGTGACGATATTTTGGGGGTAAATTAATTTATGGAATATGTTTTTTAGTGTTTTGATTTCAGTTTGTAGATGTTGGGGGCTACAAAGTTTAAATGCACGAAGAAAGAGGTTACTAAGTACTGCTGTTGGAGTGTCATGAGCCAAACCAGTGTATATAATGAAGGGTTAGAGGTTGGCTTTCGGTAGATGTTAAAAGAAGGCAGGTTGTCTTTTGTCCATGAGATATGTAAATCCAAAAAGTTTATTGTATTGTTGTTTGCTGTTTCCATTATAAATTTTATATCTGTATGTATATTATTAATAAAGTTAAAAATTGTGTTTAGAATTATGTTTTTTGGTATAAATGAAAAATCATCGTCAACGTAACGGTACCAGCCTATGGAGGGAAATTGAGGGAATATGTGGTAAGTTTCTATTAATTCCATGAAGATGTTACTAAAAACTGGGGATAGTGATGAACCCATGCAAAGTCCGGAAGTTTGTTTGTAAAATTTATCTTGAAAGTTGAAAAAGGAATGATCAAGTGTGAGGTAAACTAGTTGTTTTATGATGGAGAAATGATGTAGGGTGATATTATGACGTATTAGATGATTTTCAAGTAAATCTATGGTGAATTTTACAGGAACTTTGGTGAAAAGGGATGTTACATCAAAACTGACTACATTATAGTTCGAAAGGTTTTTGTTATGAATTAAATGAATGAAGTGGTCTGAGTTTTTTATGTGTGAGGGTGAAATGTTATCAATGAAGGGTTGTAATTGTGATGAAAGCCATTTTGAGAGTTTCTGTGTGATGTTTTATGCTGTCAGCTAACATGCGTAACAGAATATTTTCTTTATGGATTTTGGGTATAGCGTAAAACTTTGAAAGTGTAGGGAGGTAAGCCTTAAATTTTTGTATTAAATCTTTTTGGTTGGGTAAGATATTGGAGAGAGATTTATTGAATGATGCCTGGGAATTTTTAAAGGGGTTTTTATTTACGGAGGTGTATGTATTAAGGTCGTTAAGCATTCAAAACACAGAAAATAGAAAAATTTACGAATCCTTCATCATCAAGAACAGTAACAATTTTAATCAGCAACAAGGCGAAATCCAGTTAGATGAAACAATCAATATGTACCTCAAAGAATCAACGTCCTTCGGCAAAATTCTCAAAAAAGTATAACATTGGTAAAAGAAAATAGTCACCAAGGAGCCAGAATAAAAAAGTAGCTAAATTTGTAATATTTAATTTTTGTATAACTTAGTTGTCCTGACGATGTGTCTCGAGTATGAGCACGAAAGCTTGACGTTCATTCATAATTTGTGTTATATTTCCATGTAATTAACGATTAAATCTAAATTAATTAGCTTCTATTCTTCATTTACAACCTCAAGGGGGAAGTGAATTCTTTATAAATCTGCACTACGTGAAGTTTGTATTTTTTTATCCATTTTATATATATATATATATATATATATATATATATATATATATATATATATATATATATATATATATATATATATATATATATATATATATATATATATATATACTGTTTTAATTCTTATATTGTAAAATTATTAATGTGGAAAGAATGAAGTCTAGGCCTATTCCAACGAAAATTACTTCAATTTTTTAACTTCTAATTTTAATATATTTGAATATTTTTCAATAGCTTAGTTCAATTGGATTAATTAAAAATTGTTCCCGGCTATTATTTATTAATATACATAATTTATTTACTTGTACTTTTTACAATTTTGTACACTTATTCTAGGCACAGTTTTTCTAAGGGTTGTTGCACGCTAATAATATTTTCGTTACTGACTATTTCAAAAACCAGGGTTACCAACTCTACATATTTAAGGCGTGTTGTCGGCAACAATATTACGTAATTCTTAAGATGTATTCAGTCAAACATATAAAAAAATATTTTATAAAAATCATATTAAAAGTTGTTTACACTCGATAATAAACAATTGTTGCACGTGGTGACTTTTGGAGAGTGAATTTCCAAGTTTACTTGGAGATTCACACCTGAACACCCAGTCCTTCTACAGTACTTAATATTAGAAGAATAGAGAAGATTTAGTGAAAATTCAAGTGGAGAGGAAACTTAAATCTAACAAAATGACTATACCTAAAAAGTAATCAACATGTTACATGAAAGTTTCACCTTTATATCACTTATATCACAAGAGTATACTGGCATTAGAATATATAAACTTTAGCACCAATAGAAATTTTTATAAATCATCTAATTCTTCACAATCATTATTTAACATAAAATATGGCTTTACATTTATTAAGTTTTCACATTGCACTTGATTATTCTTATTTATGTACACATTATTTCCAGATAACTTTACTATGGGATAGGGGCCATGATATATGGGTTCTAGTTTGTTTCTGCCATACTGTTGTTTTTTAACTAGTACAAATTTTGCATCTTGCAGACTATTTGGCACATATATTTTGGGGTTCTTGGCAGTAAATTCTGGAGACAGAGGGAGTCCTAAGAATAATTTTAGTTTTTCAGCGTAAGTTTCATGAACATTGGGAAGGAGGACTCCAGCTGATCTATTAAGGCTCCAGAGAGAGTTGGATTTTGGCCCATCATTAAGATGGCAGGGGTGATTCCTTCTGAGTTCAATGGGGCAGTACGCAGACACAATAGCACAATGGGGAGAAGATCTAGCCAATAATACTTCACACCTTCCAACTCATCCGACAGCATGGCTCGCAAAGATCTCAACAATGTTCTATGAGAGTTTTCGATGAGGCCATTGCTCTGTGGGGTATAGGCGGAGGTAAAGTTATGCCGGGATCCTAACTCCTCACACACACTCTTGAATAAGTCCGACGTAAACTGCGTTCCTCTATCAGAAACGTAAGTTCCCACCACTCCAGCTATGGGTAGAAATTCTCTAGTAATTACCTCCACTATGGTAGAGGTTTCTATGTTTTTCAAAGGGAAAGCAAAGAGATAATGGGAGAACCTATCAATCAATGTTAAAAGGTATTTATAGCTTTTGCATTGAGGCATTTTAAGAATGTCAATATGGACAACTTGAAATTTGGCCGATACTGGCCTACAAAATTCATATGGAGGGCTTATTCTGCGAATAGATTTAGACCTCTGACATGCATCACAACTTTGTACAAATTGCTTTACATATTTTGGCATATTTTTCCATACAAAGCGCTTTCTAAGGGATGCCAGAGTTTTCTTAACACCAAAATGCCCTAAAGAGTGAGAATAAGAAATAACAGGAAGAATAAAAGATTCTGGAACAAAGACACGTCGGTGAAAGTGGCAATTAGATTCATCAATCGACTTGGGAGACCAAGTCATTCTGATAATAGCAGAGTTTTTTTGTAAGCTTAAGGGACCCGTAATTTTTTCTTTTGTTATTTAAATATTCTTAAGTTATACATCCGTTTCTGTGCTGCTTGCAGTTCTTTGTAGTCAATCTTACACTAAAAAAGCTTAAATACTTCATTGGCGAAAATATTGAAAAATTGATGCAAGTGCATAACCGTCATCCTCTATTGAAGAATTCTGCTGGGGTAGAACATCTGGTGAAACCAAGATTTCATCGCAGGCTACATCTGGAATGACTTCTGCTTCATCAAATCTGATCTCCAGGTGGAGAGAAGAGCTTATTGCTGAATCTATTTCTACTTGTCCCGCAGTAGTGGAAGGAAGTGGGCAAATTTGATGGCCATTCAATGGGTCTCTGAGCTGGATTTCTATTCAGAAAATCTGCAAGAATATTTTTCTTCTGATTTAATATGATGTACAGTCAATTCATTATTCAGACAAGATAGTTAGGTATCGGATTTAACGATAACTGTAAAATCCCAGCGGAACTGTTTTTTCATTTTCTGTAGAAACTACTACACCAGCTAAGGGCTGTCTGACTAGCATCAGTGAAAACAGATATTTGAGTATTATTAGAAGGAAAACCCAAAGGTATAGCATTTTTTGAGCCAATTTGGCCATTTTAAAAGGCTTCTTCTGCCTCAGGATTCCATTTTTACTCTGCGTTGAGAGTATGGCGCAGAGAAGAAAGAAAGAAGAGGAGAAATAATTTCAGAATACCTGGAAGAGCAAGAGCGAAAAAGTTTAGACCTGGCCTATGAAAGAATCGTAATCTTTGCATAGTCTTGGGTTGGATATTCATAATAGCGAGTAGTTTCATCCTCATTAAGGGAGCATGGAACCCTTCAGACAATCAAAACCTAAATATGTAACCGAGACTGTCCAATTTTGGCACTTATTCAGCACTAAGTCTCAAGTTTAAAAGATTTAACCTGTCTTAGTACCATTTCTAAAAATCTTTATGTGTTTCATTCATGAGTAGGAGTGGCGATTGAGGATATCATCAATATATATTAAAATGTTAGGGATTTTAAAAAGAATTAAAGATATGTATTTTTGTCTTAAAACTAGTTGGGACTGGGAATGAAGCGTTCTACAATGGCTATTTTATGAGAAACTTGCCCAAAAAGTATTTGATAGTTAAGAACTTTCACAATCGGGTGGACTTAAGATTAATTAAATGCCTTCGCATAATACATCCATGAAGTAAGTTATTAAAGTCATTTAAGTTAGGGAAGATTGGAGTTGTCTCGAACAGCTTCGTTGATTCTGTAATCTCAAATCGGCTACTATTCGGACTCCCCCACTAGGTTTAGAAAGTACTGAAATCGGAAATCCCCAAGGTAAGTGTGATGGAGAAAGTACTCCAGCATTTACTAACCTGCCTATCTCTTCTTTTGCCTTATCATATAAACTAGTAGGGATTCTGCGACTTTTAATGTTTATTTGGGGGAACCCATAACTTTAAATTTATATGGGATTAATTCATTTAAGAAATTTTGTTCAGCGGGGAAAGGGGAAATTTTGTAAAGCCTATTTCACTAGTATTATTAAATAATTTTTATTATAATTCACTTTTTATCCACACTTATTTTTCATTTCTATTTTTTATATAATTTTCTAAAGAGGCATTGTCCTGATAGCTACCCCCAGGGATACTATTATTATTTCTCACATTAGCAGTGTTTTTCTAAATTTTATATTAATCATCAAACAAACATTTTTATAATTCACCTATTAGTCAGTATAAAGGGAGGCGCGAAGGGAGTTTAGGAGAAAGAATTACATTACAATTTAAAATGGTTTGTTATGGGCAATGCTGCAGAGTCATTTAATTGAATGACTTCACAAGATAGGCTCAGTTGTTGGTATCAATTATAATATTGAAGCTAAAATCAGATTAAATTTATACTTAGTAAAAAAATCTATCTCTAAACTATTATCAATTACATCAGCTGTTTAAAAGTTATGTTGCATAGTCCCGCTTCAGCAGGAAGTTCAGTTTTTTAGTTATACAATCATAAATGTTAATCTGACTTCCATTAGCAGCTGTAAGAAAGCCAATAGGATCTTTCCTTTGTTCTGCAGAAGCCTTTAAAATAGAAAATGAACTCCCTGTATCTAATAAAAATAATTGCTTTGAATAAGCGTCATAGATACGAAGTAGGCGATTAAATGCAAAATTTTTACGTTCGTTTACATTTTTTTAAAACTTTGGGAAGCACTGACCCATTGCAAGAATCTGCATTTTCAACTCGCATCGCAGTATTTTGGCTTGGAATTAAAGATTCCAGCCCTATGCTACCTTGATAATGCATATCCTTACCCCTAAACACTATTATCGAGGAAATCAAATTTTCCCTATACCAAGATTCATTTTCACTCGACTAGAAGCTCTCTCGCATAAAACAGATGGTTTTACGCCATTAGCGCATTTTCATTCGAATGAACATGAACCTGGATCCTTTTTTATAGCATGCAAAATTTTTTCAAACATTTTTACCTATTAATTTGTTATTATTAGAGTTTGTAGCGGGGTAGCTTTCCTCCTTATTTTTCAATGGTTTGGAAAATTAAATTTGTTGGTTACAAATTTCGTCGCCGTTCCTATATTATTAAATTGCCATCTTCTTTCGAAATCCTGAAGGTGATCGACGGCGGGTAGAACGACCTCTGTGTCCCAGCCAGGAGAGTGACCTCTGTCCCAACCATTACATTACGAGACATCCGTAGACCCAATTGACTCATTTGATAGTGAGCCTCAACTTTTGGAACAGCTCACTTAGTGACTTAGTTATTTGGGCCAATCATTGCGTAATATGGTCTTCTTTTTCCTGTAGGGACGAAGGAGTCATGGCATTTGACCGATAATCTGGATATGATTTTTGACTATGACGTTGTGATTCCAGGAACACATTCAAGCTTGCTACGGCCAATTTATGAATATCCCCATCCCTTTTCAATACCGTTAATAAAGGAACCAGATCCTCAGGTAGAACACAAAGAAACATCTGTTTCATAATAAGGTTTTCATTTTGATGAAGAAGCCATTGATAACTGCGGACTCCTAACGATGCTTTAATTCTGTTAAGGTATGCCGTGGGCTTTTCACCAGGTTTAAGCTCCTGCTGAAATAAGGTTTCAGCTTTCTCTTTATCAGACGGAGCATAAGTTTCATTTACTAGGCGAACCAATTCTTCGTATGTTTGGTCGTTGATAGTAGAGCTTATTCATGAAGTTATAGTCGAAGGTAAGAGAGGACCGAGAAGTTGGACTTTTTCGATATTATCAGTCACAAAATATAGACTAAATAGAAATTCCACTCTGTCTATCCATTTGCCCACATTCCTACTTTCAAAACGAGGAATGTCCTGCGCAGAGAGTACTTTCCTTGTTCTTCGATGGGGTTCAGGTGATGGGGTGCGAGAACGATCACCCTCAACAGATAAGCTATGATTTGAGCTGCGACCGTCGTTTCTATTTTGAGATTTTCATTTTGTCCATCAATATCATTTATTTCATTTGTTTCAACATCTACATGATGTATGGAAATTCCAGACTGTGGAATATTTATATTTTGAGTATCAGCCCTGTTTCATTGTTGTAAAGAGCAATTTTTTTCAGAATACCCATAGATTTAAGCACATTAGGGGCTTAGCCTATTAAGTAAGTTTATTGATTTAAAGCCTACCTTAGTCAGTAGCCTATTTATTAAAGGTTATATTAGTTTTTTTATATACCACTGTCTTAACTGTACATTCACTTAAAAAAATATTTCACTGTTTTATTAGTTATTTTGTTGTAAAGCACTTGACTCACTTCATCTACACAATTACCAAATTAGGCTAATGTTGTAAAATTGTCAAAAAAAAAAATTTAAAACACCATTTATTTATAAAAATAGGCTTGTTGCCATAATAATGGTTTAGCTTATATAGGCCCTAAGACATGACAGATAGTTCAGTAGGCCATAGCTCTAGACTAGGTCTGGCCTAATTTTATTTAAAGTTTTTCTTTATATTTAATTTTATCACTTTTATAATTTTAGAATATTTTCTTTCTTGCTTTAATGTTATTTATGAATGCACTAAAAAAAACTAGTCTTTTTAATTCTATTGTTGAACGCATATATGTGCGTGCGCAGCCTAATTAGGGACTCGTGCGTAGCCTAGCCCTACACTGGTCTATTTTTCCAAAGTTATTAATTTCATAGATATTTTACTTTTTTAAATTTTTTCTATATATACCCAGTAATTTCAAAATTCGTAACTTATTTTTGTGCTTTAATTAAATAAACTTACTTAATAGGCCAAGCCTAACGAGGGTAAATCTTTTCTTTCGGCTAGTCAGAAAGTTTTTTCCCATTATAGCGATGACTTCTACAAGAAACAGGATTGGTACTCAAAATTTAAATATTCCATAGTCTGGAATTTCCATACATCATGTAGATGTTGAAACAAATGATATTGATGGACAAAATGAAAATCAGACTCAAAATAGAAACGACCATCGCAGCTCTAATCTTAAAATATCGGGTGCGAGTGATTATTCTCGCACCCCATCACCCGAACCATATTGAAGAACAAGAAAAATACTCTCTGTGCAGGATATCCTCGTTTTGAAAGTAGGAATGTGGGCAAATGGCTAGACAGAGTGGAATTTCTATTTAGCCTATATTTTGTGGATGATAATATTTTAAAAGTCCAACTTCTTGGTCCTCTCTTACCTTCGGCGATAACTTCAAGAATAAGCTATCCTATCAACGACCAAACATATGAAGAATTGGTTCGCCTTGTAACTGAAACTTATGCTCCATCTGATAAAGAGAAAGCTGAAACCTTATTTCAGCAAGAACTTAAACTTGGTGAAAAGCCCACGGCATACCTTAACAGAATTAAAGCATCGTTAGGATCCCGCAGTTATCAATGGCTTCTTCATTAAAATGAAAACCTTATGAAACAGATGTTTCTTCGTGTTCTACCTGAGGATCTGGTTCCTTTATTAACGGTATTGAAAGGGGATGCGGATATTCATAAATTGGCAGAATCAGCTGATGTGTTCCTGGAATCACAACGTCATAAGTCAAAAATCATATCCAGATTATTCGGTCAATGCCATGACTCCATTCGTCCCTACTAGAAAAGAAGACCACATTTCACACAAAGATTTGGCCCAAATATCTAATCAGATTAATGAGTTGTTCCAGAAGTTTGAGGCCCTCACCTATTAAGTGAGTCAATTGGATCTACGAATGGCTCGCAATGATAATGGTTGGGACAGATATCGCTCTCCTGGCTGGGACAGAGGTCGTTCTACCCGCCGTCGATCACCTTCAGGATTTCGAAAGGATGGGGCAATTTAATAATATAGTAATGCGACAAATTTGTAAGAACAATTATAATTTTCAAAACATTGAAAAAATAAGGGAGGAAAGCTACCCTCACCAAACTCTAATAATAACAAATTAATAGGTAAAACTTTTGAAAAATTTGTGCATGCTAATAAAAATAATATCCAGGTTCATGTTCATTGGAGTGAAAATGCAGCTGATGGCGTAAAACCATCTGTTTTATGCGAGAGAGCTTTTCAGTCGAATGAAAATGAAATCTTGGTATAGGGAAAATTTGTTCCTCCGATAATAGTGTTAGGGGTAAGGATATGCATTTATCAAGGTCAGCCATTGGCTGGAACTTTAATTCCAAGCCAAAAATACTGCGATGCGAGTTAGAAAATGCAGTTTCTTGCAATGTTGTCATGCTCCAAAGTTTTTAAATGTAAACGGAACGATAAAAATTTTGCAAAATTTAATCGCCTACTCGTACTCTTATGACGCTTATCAAAGCAATTATTTCTTGGATACAGGGAGTTCATTTTCTATTTTAAAGGCTTTCTGGCCAGAGGCATGGAAAGATCCTATTGGCCTTCTTACAGCTGCTAATGGAAGTCAGATTAACATTTATGATTGTATAAAACTAAAAAACTGAACCTCCTGCTGAACGGGACTCATGAACAAACTTTTTAACAGCTGATTAAATTGATAATAGTTTAGAGATAGGATTTTTTACTAAATATAATTTAATCTAGATTTTTAGCTCAAAATATTTATAATTATACCACAAACTGACCTAAAATCTTGTGAACGTCATTCAATTAAATGACTCTGATGCATTGCCCATAACAAACCATTTTTAATATGTTAAATGTAATTCTTTTCTCCTAAAACTCCCTTTCCGCGCCTTCCCTTTTTATACTGATCTAATAGGTGAAATAAAATGTTGGTTTTTATGATTTATATAAAATTTTAGAAAACAATGTTAATATAAAAATAATAATAGTATCCCTGGGGGTAGCTATCAGGACAATGCCTCCTACAAGTGTAATAAAAATAGAAATGAAATAAGTGTGGATAAAAGTGAATTTAATAATAAAAATTAATTTAATAATACTAGTGAAATAGGTATTACAAAATTTCCCCTTTCCCCCGCTGAAGAAAATTTCTTAAATGAATTAATCCCATATAAATTTAAAGTTATGGGTTCCCCAATAAACATTAAAAGTCGCAGAATCCCTACTAGTTTATATGATAAGGCAAAAGAAGAGATAGGCAGGTTAGTAAATGCTGGAGTACTTTCTCTATCACACTTACCTTGGGGATTTCCGATTTCAGTACTTTCTAAACCTAGTGGGGGAGTCCGAATAGTAGCCGATTTGAGATTACAGAACAAACGAGCTGTTCGAGACAACTTCAATCTCCCTAACTTAAATGACTTTATGAACTTACTTCATGGATGTATTATGCGAAGGCATTTTATAATCTTAAAGTCCACCCCGATTGTCGAAAGTTCTTAACTATCAATACTCCTTTTGGCAGTTTCTCATATAATAGTATTGTAGAAGGCTTCCATTCCAGTCCCACTAGTTTTACAAAATCATATCTTTAATTTCTTTTCTAAAACCCCTAACATTTTTATATATATTTGATGTATTTCCTCATCGCCACTCCTACTCATGATGAACACATAAAGATTTAGAAATGGTACTAGACAGGTTAAAATCTTTTAACTTGAGACTTATTGCTGATAAGTGCCAAATTGGACAGTCTCGGGTTTACATATTTAAGTTTTGATGTGTCTGAAGGTTCCATGCTCCTTTAATGAGGATGAAACTTTACTCTATTTGAATTATCCCAAAACCCAAGGACTATCAAAGATCTACGTCTTCATAGGCCAGTCTAAACTATTTCGCTCTCTCTTCCAGGTATTTCTGAAATTATTTCTCCTTCTTCTTTCCTTTCTCAAATGGCGCATTACTCTCAAACGCAGAGTAAAATGGAATCCTGAGGCCGAAGAAGCCTTTAATATGGCCAAATTGGCCCTAAAAAATGCATACCTTTGGGTTTTCCTTCTAATAATACTCAAATATCTGTTTTCACTGATCTAGTCAGACAGCCTTAGCTTGTGTAGAGTTTCTACAAAAATGAAAAAAACAGGTTCCGCTGGGATTTACAAGTTATCGGTTAAATCCGATACCTAACTATTCTTGTCTGAATATGATTTGACTGTACATCATTTTAAATCTGAAGAAAATATTCTTGCAGATTTTCTGAATAGAAATCCAGCTCAGAGAACCACTGAATGGCCATCGATCGAATTTGCCCACTCCTTCCACTTCTGCGGAAAAAGTAGAAATAGATTCAGCAATTAAGCTCTTCTTCTCCAACTGGAAAGATCAGATTGATGAAGCAGAATGTCATTCCAGATGTAGCCTGCCGATGGAAAATCTTGGTTTCACCAGATGTTCTACCCCAGCAGAATTCTTCAATAGAGGATGACGGTTATGCACTTGCATCAATTTTCAATATTTTCGCCAATGAAGTATTTAAGCTTTTTTAGTGTAAGATTGACTACAAAGAACTGCAAGCAGCACAAGAAACGGATGTATAACTTAAGAAATATTTAAATAACCAAGAAAATGACGGTCTAGCTTACCAAAAAGACCTCTACTATACCAGAATGCTTTGGTCTCTCTAGTCGTGGATGAATCTATTTCCACTTTCACCACGTGTGCTTGTTACCAGAAAGAATCTTATTCTTCCTTTATTACTTATTCTCACTCTTTAGGGCATTTTAGTGTTAAGAAAATTCTGGCATCCCTTAGAAAACGCTTTGTATGGAAAAATATGCCAAAATATGTAAAGCAATTTGTACAAAGTTGTGATGCATGTCAGAGGTCTAAATCTATTCGCAGAATAAGCCCTCCATATGAATTTTGTAGGCCAGTATCGGCCAAATTTCAAGTTGTCCATATTGACATTCTTAAAATGCCTCAATGCAAAAGCTATAAATACCTTTTAACATTGATTGATAGGTTCTCCCATTATCTCTTTGCTTTCCCTTTGAAAAACATAGAAACCTCTACCATAGTGGAGGTAAATACTTGAGAATTTCTACCCATAGCTGGAGTGGTGGGAACTTTCGTTTCTGATAGAGGAACGCAGTTTACGTCGGACTTATTCAAGAGTGTGTGTGAGGAGTTAGGATCCCGGCATAACTTTACCTCGACCTATACCCCACAGAGCAATGGCCTTATCGAAAACTAACCTAAGACATTGTTGAGATCATTGTTAGCCATGCTGTCAGATGAGTTGGAAGATGTGAAGTATTATTGGCTAGATCTTCTCCCCATTGTGCTATTGTGTCTGCGTACTGCCCCATTGAACTCAGAAGGAATCACCCCTGTCATCTTAATGATGGGCCAAAATCCAACTCTCCCTGGAGCCTTAATAGATCAGCTGGAGTCCTCATTCCCCATATCCCTGAAGACATGCTGAAAAACAAATTATTCTTAAGACCCTCTGTCTCCAGAATTTTCTGCCAAAACCCCCAAAATATACGTGCCAAAGAGTCTGCAAGATGCAAAATTTGTACTAGTTAAAAAACAACAGTATGGCAGAAACAAACTAGAACCCGTATATCATGGCCCCTATCCCATAGTAAAGTTATCTGGCAATAATGTGTACATAAATAAGAATAATCAAGTGCAATGTGAAAACTTAATAAATGTAAAGCCATATTTTATGTTAAATAATGATTGTGAAGAATTAGATGATTTATAAAAATTTCTATTGGTGCTAAAGTTTATATATTCTAATGCCAGTATACTCTTGTGATATAAGTGATATAAAGGTGAAACTTCCATGTAACATGTTGATTACTTTTTAGGTATAGTCATTTTGTTAGATTTGTTTCCTCTACCAACTTGAATTTTCACTAAATCTTCTCTATTCTTCTAAAATTAAGTACTGTAGAAGGGACTTGTTGTTCAGGTGTGAATCTCCAAGTAAACTTGGAAATTCACCCTCCAAAAGTCACCACGTTCAACAAATTGGATTAAGGTATGTTAATTTTTAATATGATTTTTAAAAATTATTTTTTTTAATGCTTGACTGATACATCTTAGGATTTACGTAATATTGTTGCCGACAACACGCCTTAAATATGTAGAGTTGGTAACCCTGGTTTTTGAAATAGCTAGTAACGAAAAATATTATTAGCGAATAGCACGCTTAGAAAATACGAAGCCTAGATTAAGTGTATTATAGTGTAAAATACAAGAAATCAATTAAAATAAATAATAATAATACGGGGAACAATTCTTGCTTAATCGACCTGGATATATTTGTTGAATTTTTTTTTAAATAAGTATTTTAATTTTGAAGTAAAAATATTGACAGTAATTTTCGTTGCGAATAGGCTACGAGTGTGAGTCATTGCATATATATATATATATATATATATATATATATAGTCTTATATATCCATATATATTTATATATTATATTATATATATATATATATAACATAAAAAAATAATAATATATTATATATATATATATATATATATATTGGATGAAAGGGAACCGTACTTCATGTAGTGCAGATTTATAAAGAATTCACTTCCCCCTTGAGGTTATAAACGAAGAATAGAAGCTAAAAAGTTAAAGAGAAGGAAAGATTTGTTGTAAGAGCAAAGCAATTAAAATGAACGTTAAGCTTTTGTGCTCAAACGCGAGTCACATCTTCAGGACAACAAAATTACACAAAATTAAATATTATAAATTTAGCTACTTTTTTATTCTGGCTCCTTGGTCAATTTTTCTTTTACTAATGTTAAATTCTTTTAACCAATGTTTAACTTTTTTGAAAATTTTTCCGAAAGGGATAGTGATTCTTTGATGGTACATATTGATTGTTTCATCTAACTGGATTCGCCTGTTGCTGATTAAATTGTCACTGTTCTTGATTTGATGAAGGATTTCGTAAATTTTCTATTTTCTGCTTTGATCATACTTAACATACCAATCTACACCTCCCTGAAAAACAACCCCTTAAAAAACTCCCAGTCATCGTTTAACAAATCTCTTTCCAATATCTTACCCAACCAAAAAGATTTAATACAAAAATTCAAGACTTACCTCCCCACACTTTCAAAATTTTACGCAATACCCAAAATCCATAAAGAATATATACCATTACGCCCTATAATCTCCAACATAAACTGCATCACACAGAACCTCTCAAAATGGCTTTCTATACAATTAAAACCCCTCATTGGTAACATTTCACCCTCACACATAAAAAACTCTCATTCATTTAATTCATAACAAAAACCTTTCGAACTATAATGTAGTCAGTTTTGATGTAACATCCTTTTTCATCAAAGTTCCTGTAATATTCATCTAACACGTCATAATATTACTCTACAACAACCTTTCTCTATTATAAAACAACTAGTTTACCTCACACTCGATCACTCATTTTTCAACTTTCAAGATAAATTTTATAAACAAACCTCCGGATTATGCATGGGTTCATCACTATCCCCAGTTTTCAGTAACATCTTCATGGAGTTAATAGAAACTTACCACATATTACCACAATTTCCCTCCATAGGCTGGTACCGTTACGTTGACGATGTTTTTTCATTTATTCCAAAGGAAATAAATCTTAACACAATCTTTACCTTTATTAATAATATACATACAGATATAAAATTTACCATGGAAACAGCAAATAATAATACAATAAATTTTTTGGATTTACATATCTCATGGACACATGACAACCTGCCTTCTTTTAACATTTACCGAAAGCCAACCTCTAACCCTTCATATATACATTGGTCTTGGCTCACGACACTTCCACCAAAACAGCAGTACTCAGTAACCTCTTCCTTCGTGCTTTCAAACTTTGTAGCCCCCAACATCTGCAAACTGAAATCAAAACACTAAAAACATATTCTATAAATTAAACTACCCCCAGAATATCATCAACAAATCATATCAGAAAGCCAAACAAAAATATTTACAACTAACCTTAATTAATACTCAGTATACAAACATATTACCCGTACCTAATATACCTAATAATATTATCCGTAACTATATCCCTAAACACGTAAAAACAGTTAAATCTAATAACATAACCCTTACACATTGATTGTAGCCTTAGTGGAAGGAAGCGCGAACACATGAGACTATGGAGCTATACTCCCATCCAATATGAATATGAATATGAAGATCTTAGAAATAGCTCCATTGAACTACGAAGACCACATGCAGAAAACCTAAATGAGATTGTAGGAAGGTGGCTATTTAAACCTCACAACATAGAAGAAGTTAAATACATCTTGGGAAAGATGTGGGGAAGAAGAGAAAAAAGGATGTCTAGATGAGAATGTGTCTAGCTGGGTATTATGTCAAAGGCTTTACTAATGTCTAATGGAAGTAGTATTTTTCTCTGTGGGAGGGTGTTGTTTAGTCTGTTTACGATGTTTTGTGTGATATTTGATAGGGCTGTGCGTAGGGACGATTTTTATATTTTATACATATATATATATATATATATATTATATATATATATATATATATATATATATATATATAATATATATATATATTATATATATATATATACTATATATATATATATATATATATATATATATATATATATATATATATATATATATATATAATATATATATATATATATATATATATATATATATAATATATAATATATATATATATATATATATATATATATATATATATATATAATATATATATTATATATATATATATATTATATATATATATATATATTATATATAGCGTTTAATATATATATATATATATATATATATATATATATATATATATATATTATTACCTCCTTTTTCTTCCTTTTCAGTATTATCGTCCTACTTGTCACGTGACTCCAATCTTGTTTGCTATTGGTCAATAATCGATCGCGCCATTTTTCGCCTTGAACAAGCTTTCTAGAACCGCTCCTTTATATCGTCCAAAATAACCTGTTTTCATTACAAACAATTCGCCAATTCTTATAAAAACTTATTCTGTGAGCATCAGTGAATTTTATTACAAACGTTTAATGCTCCATTTGTCTTAAGTGCATCCCTTGCCTTCGAATGTTACAAGATTCCGACATATGACCGAAGTTGTATCATTGACCCAGCCTTTCTGATTTAAACCTTCTTCATCTTTTAGTCCAACGTAATATTGGTAACCCTTTCGTTCTGAGGCCCCTGGAATAGTGCCGTCGTCTATCCCGGCATCTCTACAACAAAGGACACACACGGATCCACATCCTGAAGCTGGAAATCCATTTATTATATAATTATAAATATTTAATATTATATTACGATACAAATTTTTAACAATATCTGGGTGAATTCTGGCCCAAATTATCATTTTCAAATAATTTTTTTTACATCATCGTGGCCCATAAAAGCGGCCCCACATATATTTTTCTTAATATTTATATACCTATTTGTAAAATATTACTGTGTTTTTGGTCTCTGACCACCGTACTCCTTATAATTAGCATATGTAAATTGCATTTCAACTCATTTATTTCGCATATTGCTTCAAAAATATTTTTATTTTTTTTTACCAATTTTACATATTTTAATCATTTATTTTTACATTATTTTTGCCCGTACAAGCGGCTACTATATATTTTTGTCATCCATTGTATACCTTTTTGTAGTATTTAGTCTATTATTTGGTCTCTGACCACAATTTATATCATATTTAGCGTGTGCAAATCGCATCTTAAGCATATTATTTTTGTTTCGTAATATCGTTTTCAAAATTTTTTTACAATCGCATTTATTAAAATTACAAAACATGTCCCCTCCTGACGCTGCAAATACTGAAAATATGAACGTAATTTCCCAACAGCCTGCTTCAGACAGGGAATCATCTAGTGTATATTCCGGTAAATTCATCAACAATGACTTGGATCTCACTTTTACGCTGCTCGAGCTCCAGCTTGAAACAACCACCGAACCTGCCCGATTTCGGGCTCTCCTAAATATATTGCCAGTTCACGTTTTGCAGCGTTTGAAAGACGTTTTAACCAATCCTTACATTCCACAACCAGCCTACCACAGCCACTGAAATCCGAACTTTTAACCCGCTGGGGGAAACGCGATGCCGAAAAGTAATAAACTTTTGACTGTGGCTCTCGTTGAGCCGTTTCTTCAGTTACTGCTACAGATATGCTAAAATCTCCTTGCACGGTCCTCGTAGGTAATTGCTTTCCATTTGTTCGCCATCTCTTTCTACAAAAACTCCCCACAGAGATGCAACTGCGTTTAGCAACGGTTGATCCAAACTGCTCATTGCAAGAGCTCGCTACTTATGCAGATAGGGTTTGTAAAGCGAAACCTCTTACGACAGCAGACATACCATCACAAGTTTCGCATATCACGGATCCCTCAGGTAATAATAACTTAGCACCAGCGTCACCTTCACATGTAAATGAATCAGTCAATGCCATTAGGCACCCACCGGCCCCAGAAAATACTTATATTTTATCACAACTACAGGTGTTGCAGAACACCATCATGGATTTAACCACTAGATTACGAGCTTTAGAAACGCGTTACACTGCTCCTTCCTCCCATCCTCCTCCTCTCCTTATCCTCAACAACAATATCCTTATCCTCCACAACAATATCCTTATCCTCAACAACAGTATCCTCAGTCCTCTCCTCATCCTTATTCGCAACCCCCTTCATACCCTCAGCCTCCTCCCAATCCTTCATACCCCCCGCCCCCTCCCAATGCACCAAATACTTATTCTACATACAATTACGGTCATCATTCTCGCTCTCCTACTCTGCAACGACGTTCGTACCGTCGCTCACCTACACCTTCGCGTCAATTCGCCTCTTCTTCTGTTGATTCTCAGGCTTTGGTTCAATTTCCCTCACATAAACCAGCAGGGTATTTGTAGAAATCATCAGCGTTTTGGAGACCAAACTCGGTCATGTCTTAAGCCTTGTACATTCGGGAATTTAAACTTAAACACCGCTCCGTAAATTCGCTTGGGGCGGTTTCTAATGCGTCCAACTTGCTTTGTGTCTACGATCCATCCACCAAACTATCTTTTCTCGTAGATAGCGGCAGTACCATTTCCGCGGTGCCACGTTCCATCCTCAAAAATAAACAAGCTCCAGACCCATCCGGCTCTTTACGCGCCGCCAATGGCACAACCATTAACACTTATGGCACCAAACGACTCCATTTAACGCTCTCCTTCCGTCGTGACTTTATATGGGACTTAACGATAGCCGACGTAAAATTACCATATTAGCGATGCAAGAATTTCCTGTCCACTTTAACCTCTTGTTAGACATGAATCAACAACCGTCGATCATTGATTGAGACACATTTTCTCATGCTGGCCTGTATTCGTGCTTTCCGCATCCATCAGTGGCATACATCTCTCTCCAACTAATAATGTTTTTGAATCACTATTAATCACCGATTTTCCAGAGCTTCTTTCTCCAGTCTCCAAGTTCCCTCCTGTGAAACATAATGTTGTTCATCACATTGAAACTTCTGGCAGACCTCCATTCTCTCATGCACGACGTCTTGCACCAGATAAACTCAAAGCTGCGAAGCTAGAATTTGAATCTCTCTTAGAGAAGGGCATCATCCGACCTTCAAAATCTGACTATGCCTCTCCATTACATATGGTTCTCAAACCGAAATGGGGACTATCGCCCGACTGGCGATTATCGCTGCCTGAATGCGATCACACTCGCCCAGACCGCTATAATGTACCTCATTTACAGGAATTTCGACATCCCACCTCTCTGTTGTACATTTTCTCAAAATTGACTAATTCGCTGCCATTTTTCAATTCCGTCAATACCGAAGACATTCATTAAGACTCGCCATATCACTTCCTTCGGCCTTTACGAATTTCTTTTCGAACACCATTAAACGATTTCGAATGCTAGATAAATCAATTTCCATAAGTCTTTAGATCTTCAAGTATTAACTGATTAGGTTTTTACCCTCATTCTGTATTCTCGATCTAACTATGAACGATATTTATTTGATTGCCAGTGCTCTTCTAGAATGAATATACTTAATTCAACATCTTACAGGTGCAAGTTTTTTCCTCATTATATCTTATATATACTAGTATATATTATATATATATAAGTAAACTAAGTTGAAATTATGTGGTTATATGTGTATCTAACTATTTTACCAAATTAGTGAATATTCGGAGGTTCAGTATACTCTTAACATTTTCTCGGACATAACGATTGCATGCCACTCTGTAGTATAGAACCACGTCCCCTCTGAGGGCTGTTGCTGGGCCGCGCTAAATAACTCGTGCAAAAGTGCTCTTGTTCCCGAAGCCAGCGTAAAACCATAGCGTCAACTCCGTCGTTTTTAGGGATGGTCAATTTTCTACCATTCGTTTGCATTACCGTCGCTGCTAAAATTCTCCTCCTCTCGCACGCACTTCTTATACATGCCACGGAAAGGTCTGCTGCTTCTGTCACTGAGATTGGAACGACGCAGCAACTAATGCCTTCACCGCCATCAAGGAAGCCCTTGCCTCTTCCGTGTTACTTATATTTCCATCCGACACAGCCCCGACTAGAATCAACACAGACGTTCGCAGCTGGAGCTGTGCTACAACAATTTATTGACAACGAATGGCGTCCGTTAGCTTTCTTTTCTAAAAAATTCCAGCCGCCTGAAACAAGGTACAGCGCATTTGGAAGGGAACTTCTCGCAATTTATTTGGCTATTAAGCACTTCCGTTACTTCATAGAAGGTCGGGAATTCCATGTTGTAACTGATCATTTACCCATCACGCATGCCATTACAGCTTCCACAGTGAAACAGTCACCTCGTGAAGCCCGCCACCTTGAATTCATTGCCCAATTCACAACTGATATCCGCCATATAAAAGGAAAAGACAACATTCCTGCCGATGCTCTTTCCCGAATTAACGCTATCTCTCCTTTACCAGACATTGATTTCGTCGAAATGGCTCGTCTGCAGCAACTCGAAGAGATTGTTTTTCCTAGTGCTTCTTCTTACGACATCCAAACTGTAGAAATTTTTGGTTTTCCCCCTTTGTTATATGCGACGTCTCTTCCGCACACCCTCGTCCAGTCGTACCTACCCCCATGCGTAGAAAGGTGTTTCACACCATTCACGATGTGTCGCACCCAGGGGTAAAAGGTAGTCAAGTTAAGATAGGTAAGCATTTCGTTTGGCCGTCCTTAACTAAAGGATGTTTAAACAGTGGATCAACGCAGTGTCTCACTGTCCCAAAATACCAACCGTTGCACAGGCAACTGTCCGCACCCTCTTCCAGCCGAATGTTCTCCCCCTGGTGAACTCGTTTTGACCAGGTGCACCAGTTGATTAGTCGGCCCTTTACACACTCAGGATGGTTTTCCACACTATTTTAACGTGCAATAGACAGATCACACTCGATGGGTAAGAAGCCAATTCCCTTGCGTGATACCTTTCCAGCGAAGACAATTGCCAGGCATTTCTGTACCAACTGGATAGCCAGGTGGTTGGCACTCCGTCGACTGTGTCCACAGACCAGGGTAGGCAGTTTGAGTCTCACCTGTGGAAGGACCTCATGACCTTAATCGGCTCTAAGCGTCTTCGCTCTTGCAGCTATCATCCGCAAAGTCAAGGCCTCATAGAGAGGTTTCACCGGCAGCTAAAAGCTTCTCTTATGGCCCATGGAACACCGGAAAATTGGTCCGAAACCCTTCCTCTTGTTCTACTCGGTATCAGAACTGCGTACAAAGAACACCTTAAATGCTCCTCTGCTGAGCTCGTCTATGGCTCCACCATCCGAATACCTGGTGAGTTTATACTTCCCTCTCCAAACACTACGAACCAGCACACCTTCCTGGCTCGCCTTCGTCAATGTACTGAGGCGTGGAAGCCGTCTTTGCCACGCCACCCTCCCCGTCCTACTCACATGCCTGCGGATTTGGAGACTTGCTCTCATGTATTAGTTCGGCATGATTCACACCGTAGCCCCTTGCAAGCCCGCTATGACGGACCTTTCCTCGTATTAAAACGCTATCGAAAGTTTTTCACCTTACAGAAGGGGAGCAAAACAGAAAACATCTCAGTGGATAGGATCAAACCGGCTTATTTCGAACGTGATCCCGCTCCTTCCACCACTCCTCCTCCACCTTCGGCACCCGCACCATCTACCTCTACTCGCAAGATAATATCGACTTCATGCCCATTCTGCCTTTTACATCAACTGGTTCTCCAACCGAACCGATCCTTTGCCAACTCCCTCAGCTATTGTCGCTACTTGTTCGCCAACCTACTTCAGCGGCCCGGCGCTAAACGACCATCCTCCGGCCTCCTGTTCGAGATGAGACAACCTTCGTCCTCCTGTTCCAAACACCGATGCCTTCTCCGAATCCGGAACCCCATGCCGACTGCAACCTTTCGTCTGGCCACCCTCGTCACATCGCGTTTATGGACGAGCACTACGTCCAGGTGGTTCGCTTTCACCTTAATCACGTCACGGACCATCCTCTGTTCGTAGGGGAGCTCTATTACCTTTCTTTCTCCTTTTCAGTCAATTATCGTCCTACTTCGTCACGTGACTCCATCTTGTTTGCCTATTGGTCAATAATCGATGCGCGCCATTTTTCGGCCTTGAACAAGCCTTCTAGAACCGCTCCTTTTATATCGTCCAAAATAACCTGTTTTCATTACAAACAATTCGCCAATTCTTATAAAAACTTATTCTGTGAGCATCAGTGATTTTATTACAAACGTTTAATGCTCCATTTGTCTTAAGTGCATCCCTTGCCTTCGAATGTTACAAGGTCAGTGACTTGTGAAACCTAGTTCTTATTATTCCATACTTGCTTTTGTGATACTTTACGATTCTGTGTTTTTTTTGGCAATTGTGTATTAGTAAAAAAGATGCAGCAATTTTATGTTCTTCATTATACAATACGATTATTTAATTTTAAGTAATTTTTAATATTTTATTCATAATCATGGCGTAGTCTATACGTTCAAAATTTCATATTTTTTATGTTTAATCACTAGCAAACATAAGAGAAAACGCACTATTTTATGCGTAACTTTTATATTTCATATTTTTCACAATGCAATTATTAGTATCATTATTATTATTATTATTATTAATTATTATTATTATTATTATTATTATTGTTAATTGTTTATAATATATTAATTATGTTTCCTATTTCAAATAGCATTTCCGACAATATGACCGAATTGTATCATTGCCCAGAACCTTTCTTAAGATTCAAACTTTCTTTGTGCCTCTCATATAACGGCTTCCCAAGTATATATATTAGTATATATATATATATTACACAATAAGTATATTTTTTAACTTTCTAGTTTCCTCTGTCCTCGCCAATCGTTTCTGGGACTTTTTTGCAAAAAAATGTCACTCTTTCATTGATTCTTCTCTTCACCTCCTCTAGTATTCTTCTGAAGGGCACAACTGCCGTTTTACCTTCTGCTAAAGCCGATTTTTTTGCTCAGCAACTTCTGCCTCTAATTCTACCTTAGACTATTTCGTTGCTATTCCTCCTCCTTTTAAAGAGGTTATTTCTGCTCTCTCTGTGATCAACACTAAGAAAGAGAAAGAATGATCCTGACGGTATCACTCCTGTGGTCCTCAAAACTAGTGTTTCTGAGCTTTTCCCCTTTCTTAGTAAACTGTTTCATCTTTGTCAACTAACTTCAACCTTTAGCTCTTGGCGCAAGTGTGCATTCATTGAACCTGTGCCGAAGAAGGGGTGGGGTCCCCTCTCAATCTAACATTTATATTCTAATCTCTTTAACCTCTGTTCTTTCTAGTGTTCGAATCCATCCTCAAAGGGAAGATTTATAAACATCTCGATTCTTATAATTTTATCTTAAATCACCATTATGGTTTCCGTCATGAACGCTCCAATAGTGATCTTATTCTCTTCACTCTAACTCTTGGTCCTTATTTGCTCTTTAGTATTTCGGTAAATCTGTTGATGTGGCGCTAAGCGTGTTGGAAGTCTCCGATATAGTCTGGCACAAAGCTTTGCTTACCAAACACCTTCCGGAACTTATATTTCTCTTTGTAATCTCTGATCTCCTTTCCGATCAGACTAAAGAGGATGCAGATTTAAAATGAGTGGAAAATGGAGATTTGAGTCATCGGAATAAGAATGAACAGAGTTAGAAGTGCAGCCGAAAAGATCGTTAATGAAAAGTAAGAATGAAGTTGGAGATAGAACTGAACCTTGAGGAACACCGCAATTAACAGGAAAGGTAGAAGAGGTCATTCCATCAACATGCGAGAAAACTTGACAAGTGTAAGAAAAGAGGATGAGGAAACCCAAAGGATGGGAATTTAGGGAGCAGTGAATCATACCATACTCGAACAAAAGCTTTGGATATGTCAAGCGTCACCACACAAGACTCCTATAGTTCCTAATTGCAGACCATAAATCAGCGAGGTAGGAAAGTATGTCACCAGTTGGCCTTGAGCGTTGAAAGTCCTACTGGTGATCAGAAAGGGTGAGATTCCAGGTGATCCAGGAAATGAGAGTTAAGGAGTGTTTCAAAGATTTTAGACAGAGTACAAGAGTGAGTTATAGGCGATAGTTGGAAGAATCAGAGCGTCTACCCCTATTCGGAATCGGTTGAGCGTATGCGCCCTTCCAGCAATGAGGAAAAGTATTAGTTTAAAAGCTCAGTGTAGAGTTGAAACGAGACAGAAGAGATCTCAGTAGCACACTCTCTCAATACACTAGAAGGATGCCATCTGGGCCACTAGCCTTCTGACGTTCATGAGATCTCGCGGATACCAATTTTCACTCGCTCTGGAAATCACATGTAAAGACATGGGGCACAAGATAGAAGGAGGGCAATGCCAGAAATGTCCAGGGGGGGATTAGATGAGCGAGGGGCCGAGGAGATTAGCCTTTTTCAGAAGAGTATTAGCAGCAGTTCCATCAGAGCGAATAAGAGAAAGAAAGAAGATTTACAGTTGTTTGTTAAAGATGTTTATGGAACGAAGCCATAAATTTTTTATCAGTAGAACCAAGGAGGTTGGGCACTTTCATTCAGTGAAAGCACCTGCCTTCTAATAATATGCCCTATAACTACCTACCGAGCAGAATGAAAAATTTAGTGAGTGATGAGAAGGAGTTTTTCCATGCCGATAAGCGTTGTCTTTTCTGAAGGCAACGCGCAACAGATGCCAAGACCACGGATTTTGCGGGAGAAAAAAACTTAGTTGAAGAAGAAATGAAACATGTTCATCACATCAACGATCACGGCCCCCACTTTATCACCAATAAGCCGGAGAGTCTCCAAAATCAAAACAGGATTCACTCCAAGAGTAGCTAGCAAAGAAACTGCGCAATGGCCCCCAATTGGGCCGATTAAAGTGCCAGAAAATGCGTTAAGGGCATGGTGGAGCTCCTGGAGTGTTATAAGTAAGAGGTAAAAGATTCTGGTCGGAATTACCGAAAGAAGGGGAAAATGGCGTATTTGTAACTAGTAGTAGTGGTGAAGCATAAATCAAGGGTGTTCAAGAACTGGTTTCAATGATCTGGAATGTGTGTAGGTTCCTTAAAATGCTGTTTCAGAACTTTGAGAATGCTGAATGTTTTGGCCTCCTTCCCTCCTGTATCAGTATGAGAGGAGACTGAAGTCCCCGAAGTAGATGACCTTGGCTTTTGGATGAGAAGTAACATTCTTGTGAGAAATAGTAGGATATTTAAATTAAAGAGCCGGAAAATCTGCTCAATAAGGAGGGCAGTAGAAGAAACACAAGATAATAGTAGAAGTAGGAAGAAAGATCTTAAGTCATGGAAACTCGTGGTTAGGAAATTCAAGATTTTCGAGACTCGTTACAGGAGTTTTAATGTTTATATAGGCACGGACTCCACCATTTCGTCGGAAATTGTGAAAAAAAGATGAAGCTTTAGATATTAAGTTTATTAGAGAAAGAATCCTTGGATGGCTTCGTCTCAGACGGAAGTGAGAGGTTAGATTGAGCTAGATAGGTGAAACTCCACAGATTCGAAGTTAGCGTCTAGGCCACTAACTTGGACGAAAGTCATAGAGGAAAACCCGTCTCGGCCACCAGATACGTTCATGCAGTCGGTCACTAGTACAGAATACGTGGCACCAACCAAATCACATCCAAATACTCACGACAAAAAAAAAAAAAATAAAAAAAAAAAAACTGAAAAAAACATACAACAACTAGGCTACATTTAAACTTTAAACTAAAAAATTGTCACTATCTCGTTTAGAAAAATGGAGATTAAATGCTAAACAATATGTGCAGTTAATGAAGTAAAACCAAAGTTAAAAAGACATAACTTAAGAAATAGTAGGAGTAAGCAAATATGTACACACACATTAAAAGTTCAAAAAGATGATGCTCAGTGCACACCTAGACCTGCAGGAGTTGTGATACAGAGCGATTACGGTCATGGCGGATATTATGCTGCGGATAAAGCTGCGGCTTACGGTTGACACGCGATACTCCTCATGACGCTGCTCACTACCTGCACGCGACTCAGTCGTCGCGTATCCTCTCGTACAATGATCATCAGTCACCCAGCGATCGCCAGGCGTCGCACGCGCGAGTTTTGATGCTAATATACGGACATACAGTATGACCCCTAGGTGCATGACGACGCGTCTACCGAGTTAGAGAGACATCATCTCGTAGTCTGTTCATCGGCGAATGTGCTTAGCTCATAACGGAATTCGTACTGTCCATGATGCGACAGATAATATTATGTTCGAGCGATTTTATGCTGAGTCACTAACTATCTCATAGTGACGTTCTGAATCGGCTCAGAGAGCAGTCATCCCCCATCGCTATTCTAGAGTGGCGAGTGTACTATTACAGACTCGCCGTACGACTGTTGCACCGTATTCGTTAGTTCAGAGTCGTCTGGCGACCTATCTTAGTGTATGGACTCGGAGTATATCTAGTGTGCTCATTCGACGCAAAAAGTCTCGGATGATATGATAGATAGTCGTCGTATGCTGGTGATTGCTGCGAGTATTCACAGCAAATCTCGATCGACCAGGCATTCTTTTTCGAATCGGACAATCATGAATCGGATGATGTCTACTCTAGTAGGAGTGTCTGTCTATGTAGATCTTTGAGTCCGTGAAATAAAGCTCTACTTCAGCTGACCAGAACTGCGTGTCGATCCAATAACCTGCTGATAATGACAAATTATAAGCAATAAAACACCTAAAACCCGAGATGATCAAAGGGTTAAAATGTTGGGGGAAAAGGATATAGTGGAGTGAAAAGAAAAAAAAAAAGGGTTAAGTAGAAAAAAAAAAAAAAAGATAAAAAAATAGAAAAAGAAAGAAACCTGGAGGTGGTTGTGAGAACTAAATTTAAAATTCAGATCAACACAGGTGAGGTGTGAGAGATCGCGCGGCTTCCTCACAGGAAGGAAGGACCATCCAAATAGAGTATTTGAGAGGAGATAGCGATCATTTTAGAGAGTTTAAGCGACGAGAGGAATGACAACAGTTTTACAGGTTCCAAAGAGATTGTTGAGAGGAGTTATGAGAGCCGGAATAAACAGTCGAAGCCCTAAACTTACTCAGTCAAGGAGGGTGGTGTTTGTGTGGGTGTGTGTGGGGGAAACACCCCCGGGTATGTGATGGTAATACGTACATGTTGTTGTGTTTCACTCCGTTCGTTTCAATGGACATCCTTGATTGATTAAAGACATGAATTTGCTCCTAAAAAAAAATATCCAACTATGGGCAAATGGCAAACTCTTACCAAGGGTGGCATTGTTATTGACTTTGGCTGTTAGTGCGGCATTAATATATTCTTCGTTTGGAACACTACAATGTTCTTAAAAATTATTTTTTTTTTAGAGTTTAGATCCTTGAATTTTTAACAACTGCACGTCCCTTCTCTTTTTTAAGTCCAATCTTCTTGACACACTGTATTTATATTATCAAAGGGAAGGTTATTGCAAGCATGCCGTATAAAAATGGCTGATCCATATCGGTATATGTTTGACATACATTTCTAGTCGTTATTACGACATATTGTAACGAACAATCTATAGACAAAAATATATTTAAAGTTGTTGAACTGGGACGCGATATAGATTATAGAGACTGATAAGTCACCTATTTCTCTAAACATCACCAATCGCTGATTGCAACTTCGAAATTCATTAAATTTTGGTTAAAATCTGAACGAGTCTCTAAAGAAATATTCTTCAGACAATTTAGTTTCGACGTCCAGGTACCACAACTCAGACATAACCGTAAAAAAATTAGCTTACAAAATGTATTTTAGAAACGAGTGCACTATGTACTGACAAGAAAAAAGCATTTGGGGGTGTTCATATATTATTTTCTGATTTTAATTATAATATATATAATATATTAACTATATATTATATTATATATAATTATATTTTATTATATATATATATATACGTATTTATTATAATAAATTATATTATTATATATATAAATTTTTTATTTTTCTAATTCATTCAATTATTTTATTATTATTATTTTATATATAATATTTTTACATTATTAATTATTATAGCTTCTATTATTATTTTATATATATTCATTATTAATTATTAATTATATAATAGGTTTGTATTACTTTTTTATAGAGATGTATCGATCAATTGCGCATTATTTGTCTGTTTGTCAAGTGAGTCACGTGTACCTTTAAAAACATTTTTAAACCTGATTGAAAGCGCAATTCAGCATCAGTATAATTCGTTCCTATCTCTATATAGAATAGGCCAACTCAACGAACATTTAGTATAATTCGTTATACATATATATATACTATATAATATATATATATATATATAATATACTATATATATACTATACTATTAATATTATATATAATTAGATATATATATATATATATATATATAATATTATATATATATAATATAATATATATATATATATATAATATATTATATATATATATTATTATTAGATATATAATATTATTTCTTATATATAATTATAATATATATATATTTATATTATATATATATATACATATATATATATATAGTTAATAAAACTCTCCAGGAAGGGTCAAGACATGTCAGTGGGGCCAGCGCCTATTTCCATCCTTCCAGGACTCCCTTTCTTTTCAACTCCAGCATCGACGGCATTCCATGTCTTCTCAATGAGTCTCCACCGAGTGTCTATCCATCTCTCTAGTTTCCTCTGCTTGTTCCCAATGATGTTACTTTTGGTTCTTTGTAGACATACGCCTTCCCTGCTTCCTCTTCAAGGTTTCCCACCCCTTCAATTGGCTGCATCATCTTATCTTAATTTAAAATCTACTTCTAGGTTCCTCTTGGTCTTGTTCCCTCCGGTCTCAGCTCCTATCTCCTCTTTGACATCTCTCTCTGCATTCCTCTTCAGGTGTCCCACCACTTCAATCTGGCTGCTCCATCTTACTTAATATAACCTTCACTCCAACCTCTTCCCTTACTTCTTTCGTCTTCTGCTTGTCTGTTTCTTCTATTTTTTCCACTATCGCTACTTTAAAACGGTACATCTCCGCCGACTGTATTTCTACAATCTTCTCTTGTGGTCGTATTTCATGTCAATATGCCCTATATAATCGGTATTTACCACCACACCCCTTTTCACTCCAAAAGTCATTTGTCTATCTATTCCGTATAAGTATACACTGTTCTGGTACAGAATTCCCACAACTACTGAAATGTGCCTAACTTGTTATCTCTTGAACATTTCCTCCTTCTCTTCAAATACTCACCCAAGTACTTCCATTTCCCCCACCATCTTTATTCTCAGTCCCTTCCATCACATCTCAGTCTCTCCCCATCCTTCTTCTCTACTAACCACATGCTCGTGTTTTTCTATATATATTATATACTTATATATATATCAATTATATATAAATATATATAATTATATTTATATATATATATATATATATATATATATATATATATAGATATATATAGTTTGAATATGAGGAACATCATATGAGGACTAGCTTAGAAACGTACGATATATATATATACTATATTATATATATATATATATTATATTATTATACATATTATATATTATATATATTTATATATATATATATATTATATAATATATATATATATCATTATATATATACTTTATATATATTATATATTTTATATTATTATGTGTGTATATATATATATATACTATATATATATGATATATATACTGGGTCGTAGCCAGAATTTTTTTCGGGGGGGTGACAATTTAGATATATATATATATATATATATATATTATATATATGTATGTTATATATATTATATATATATATATATCACTTATATACTTATATATATATATATATATTATAATATAATATAATATATACGTGTATATATATATTTTTTCAATAAAAGAGAATAAAATTATCTAACATGATTGCGATTTAAAAATACAAAAAAGAAATTATTTTATTTATATAAAAAATTATTCTGCTTGATCTCTTAACAGCAAAATTATTGATAACTTCCTCCGTTTCTATATTGTATCTGTGATGAACACTGATTAAATGAATTTCTGTTAGGCTTTCTTCTCCTGTAGAATTGAGAAGGTAAGAGTAGAGAAATGTCTTTTTGGAGTGTACGTTTTGGGTGAGGTAAATGTTAAAATCCTTAAAAATACAAATATGACTGTACAAATCAAATTTATTTACAAAATTCGTAAATTTTTTAATAGATTTCGATAGAATGAGTGACTTTACAAAGATTAGTAAGTATGGATCAATTGCTCACGAACTGGTTTGAAAAATCATCAAGAAAAGAAATTGAAATTGCCTTTTGGATTTTCATTTTACATCGATTCTCACATGAGGCATTCTTATTTCTTCATTAACAGAAAGTAGAAGTTCTGTTGCAATTTCCAAAATGTTTGAAAATGTTTCATCGATGCTTACTTGAAAATCTTTTAAAACAAAAATCACATTTTCACTATGATTAAGTTAATAACAATACCTGTCACTAATTATGGAGGCTGCAATGCAGTACATAGAGGAAGAGTGGAGAAGAACAAAGTTGAAGTCACGTATTTGCTTTAGATTACAGATTTCAAAAGATCTGAATTTTTGAAGGAGAAATCAATATCTTGATCCATTCAAGGTCCTTTAAAGCTTCATCAAATGTTTTGAAAATTTATCTAGATTGAAACAATTCATCGTAACTTTCCACCCACCTTGTTTCGCCTATTCGAAAGAGTTTTATCCATTTTGTGTCTTGGAAAATCTTTCCTGTTTTTTTTTAATTAAAAAAGTAGTCATTCTTGGCAATCTAAAATAGTGCCTAGTTGCATTCGCTGTGCAATAAAGTTTCTAATATATTGTACATCACATGGATACAAACACTGATGAACATATAACGCCATTGGATATTTTCGACAGCTTAAACACCTCTAAGCTTTTCTTCATTTCTTCTGCACTATCATATCGTAGTCCAAAGAGAAAGTCACTATTTAATTCAGCCTTCGTAGTATTGCACCCGATAGTTTTTCTCCTTCAATTCTTTCAACAGACACTTAAACTACGAAATCATCAGAGACCACAATTCAATTAATTTATACTCTTAATTTGCTTTGATTATTTATTAGTTTAACTAACTATTAGTGAATTAAAATTAAGAGAATCAAGCCATCAAAAAATTTTGATCGCTTAAATAATTTCGGGATTTCGAACCCCCTCCCCTCCCCTCCCCTATATATATATATATATATATATATATATATATAATATTAATATTATATTTATATAATATATATATATATATATATATATATATATATAAATATATATAAAATATATATATATATATATTATATATTATATAATATATATATATATATATATATATATATATATATATATATATATATATATATATATATATATATATATATATATATATATATATATATATATATATATATTTATATATTATTTTAATATATATTATTTATAATATTTTTATATTATATATATATATATATAATATATATATATATATATATATATTATATATATATAGGGAATATTAATATTACCGGTTTAAATTCATGATAAATACTGACCATTGTTTAACTGTCGTGGCGGTAGGTACTATATTACTTAGACTTGAATCAATGCAATATTTAATGTAGCTTCTACTGCAAAGTGTATCTATCTATACTCTATAGCATGATTTAATTAGATGATTTTATTATTATTATTATTATTATTATTTTATTATTATTATTTTATTATTATTATTATTATTAATTATTATATTTACTATTATGTATTATTATTATTATTATTATTATTATTATTATTTATATTATTATTATTATTAATATTATTTTTATTTTTATTATTATTATTATTATTAAGTAGTAGTAGTAGCAGTAGTAGTAGTAGTAGTAGTAATAGTAGTAGTAGTAGTAGTAGTAGTAGTAGTAGTAGTAGTAGTAGTATAAATACCGAGAAATTATGATTCCGGTGAACTTATTAAAAACAGGTTATAATAAAATAGAATAATTTGCTTTTAAAGTAAAATACAATTTTTTTATATATACATAATTATATAAAAAAATTATATAAAAAATGAGATAATTATAATTAACTCATTGATGAATCCATTGAAGGAAGTATTACTTTGAGTCATTATTATAATATTAAAGAACTAAAGACGAGAAAAAATATTCTTTTGTAGTGTCTCTCAGATACATTGGGTTGGAGGCAGTGTTGGGGTGCCGGAGCCGGAGCAGCAGTGAGGAGCTACGGAGTGGTAAATATTTGGGTTCGGTCGGAGTAAGAAATTTTTTTGAAGGAGCCAAGGGATTCATAGCCGGAGCAAAAGTCAGAGTCGAATAATTTTAAGATGATTGAGCCAGTGCTGGAGCTGGGAATGGAGTTGGCAAAAGAATTACCGATTCCGCTGAACAGCCTAATGGGAGTACATGTTATTGAAAAGTTAGGAAACGTCCATTCCTTTATAAGACAGAACTACAAATTTTTGGTCACGTTCTTTACGTATAAACGAAATAAAGTAGTTCTATGGAGTGGTTTTCGACGCATATCAGAGATGTGGTGAGGCACACAATTTCAGAGCCTTATGAGATGCGGTGCGGTGCGGAAAAAAATGCGGTGATCAGCTAACACTAGTCCGTTCCCTTCCAAGTCACACTACAAATCCTCCTGATATCAAGAATGATCAAAATAAATAGTGTATAAATATTGCTTAAAGTTATCCACTCTGGAGATACTAACTTCCAAATAATATTTGAAAGAAGACATGGCTTTAAATGTTTTGCAGTTGCAGTGTTACATCGATACTAAAATGCGAGTGATCAGGCCCTTAGAGCAGCTCCTGATGAAGTACTTATAGAAGAAGAATAGAGCACCAACGTCAAGTAGTGAGATAAAATGTCGAGAGAATTAAAAGTAGTCTTTTACCTTTAGACTCAACCCATTTTAAAAGATAGGTGATATAATGTTTACAAGATAATTTGTTCTGGATATTGGGATAAAGAATGTTTATGTTGTTAACAGGTGAGACTGCTAAGACGCCAAACTCAGTTAGGGAAGTTGGGAGGTATTTTTGATAGGATGATATAAAGAAGCGAGTTTTTAAAGAGTTGAAACATCACAAGGTTGAGGTAACCCCACAAGGAAATCATTTACAGGTCTGCCAGAATTAAAAAGAAAAGTTGAAAACGAGAGGCAACTCTAAATGAAGAAGAAGAAGAAGAAGAAGAAGAAGAAGAAGAAGAAGAAGAAGAAGAAGAAGAAGAAGAAGAAGAAGAAGAAGAAGAAGAAGAAGAAGAAGAAGAAGAAGAAGAAGAGAAGAAGAAGAAGAAGAAGAAGAAGAAGAAGAAGAAGAAGAAGTAAGAAGAAGAAGAAGAAAGAAGAAGTAGAAGAAGAAGAAGAAGAAGAAGAAGAAGAAGAAGAAGAAGAAGAAGAAGAAGAAGAAGAAAAAGAAGAACTACTACAGAACACCGATTAGCAAAGACTTTACATTCCACTCAAGACTATTCTGTTAAGTATTTTTGTTTATTTAATGTGTTGGATGTGCCCACTGTCATTCAAAACAACTATAACTACAAAGCGCTTTAAAACAAATTTAGAATAGCTTCCTCTATTTTTAAAACACTGATGTAATGTAAGTGCAAGGCAATATATGATAGACGGCTTAAACCAGGGTTTCCCAAACTGGGTTCGGCAATGCTTTTAGCATTTGAGAAATAATTATTCATAATATAAATTAACAATTTTTGAAATAATACAAAAATTTAATTAACTGGAAGATGCTGGGTAACTCAACTACAAAAACAATAAATATTTTATTATCTAAAAATTGCATAATTAATTACTTTTTATCTACTACTGACTACTACAAACTCCAACCATTTCTACAAATAATAATAATAATAATATATTAAATTAAAATAAGTAAAATAATATTAATAAAATATTATTCATAATATAAATTAATAATAATATAATAATTAAATAAGTTAAATAATAATAATAAAATAAAATAATAAAAACATATCTTCAAATAAATAGAGCTCATTAATATTGTTTTTTTTTTAAATTCAATTCCATAAAACATGAGAAAGGCAGTTATAAAAAAAAAAAAAAACAAAAAAAAAGGTGAAAATTTTAAAAACGAATGACAAAAAATTATACTTCACACGTAAACTGAGGTATTATAAAAGTTGTAAGTGAATTGGGTGACTTAAATGCTCTGTAGAATAATAATAATAATAATAATAATAATAATAATAATAATAATAATAATAATAATAATAATAATAATAATAATAATAATAATAATAATAATAATAATAATAATAATAATAATTGCAAATGATATCGAAGATATAAAATTTTTAACATGCAATATATAAACGTACTGAAATATGAACATCCTCGGGGTAAAGATCTTTAAAATTTTGCGGATGTTCAGTATATACGCGCGCGCTCGCGCTCTCGCACACACACATCCTCCTACACACACACACACACACACATATATATATATATATATATATATATATATATAATATATATAATTATATAATATAATATATATATATATATATATATATACTAATATATTATATTATATATATTGACTAAGCCTGTGCCGAAAAAAGGGGTAGCCCCCTGAACACTCAAATTATATGGACCAATCGCTTTAACCTCTATTCTTTCTAGTTTTTGAATGTATCCTTAAGAGGAAGATTTGGAAACA
>JABUQX010014284.1:52500-57500 GCA_015478945.1 Trachelipus rathkii
TACAAAGAATACAAAACACCACCCTGCGTACAATAACAGGTTGCCTAAAAACCACCCATATCCAGCACTTGCATGAAGAAATGAAAATTCTACCAAATTTTAGACCATCTTGATATGATAGGAACCCAATTCTACGCCAGGACTTCTCCCCACCTCTTATCCATATCATAACTACTTACCAGAACACACAGTACATCGTTTAAGATCCCCTCCCTCTTCTGCAGCCATCTACTATGAACTCTTTAGAACCATACCCCCCTCCCAAAACTCACTCCTCTATCAAAACATATTCATACATTTCACACAACGATACCTCAACAACCGTCCAACAAATAAGCCTCATAAACTATCGCCCCCAGGAAATATCCCTACACAAGGCACACATACTCCCACGAAAGATGTAAATCTCCCTTTCTAGATTAAGATCCGGGCATCATCCGGATCTTCAAGTACACGAACATTGGTTTCAACCTCAAGAAACTCCATCCTCACTCTGCCGAAAATGCTTAACAGAGCCTGAAACTGTTGAACGCCTCCTATTGAGTGCCCCATTCACACTCCCTACAGAACTCAATATCAGATCACCTCAATAAAAGACCCGTGGCTCCGCCCGGTGGAGGTTGCTAGGTTTCTGGTAATGACTTGGACCCTCCAAATAGGGAAGCAT
Organism: Trachelipus rathkii; assembly: GCA_015478945.1. Classification (NCBI taxonomy): domain Eukaryota; kingdom Metazoa; phylum Arthropoda; class Malacostraca; order Isopoda; family Trachelipodidae; genus Trachelipus; species Trachelipus rathkii. The sequence continues at coordinate 53,168 of JABUQX010014284.1, forward strand.
AGGGGCGAAGATATATATACTATATATTATATATATATATATAACTTATATACCTTATATATATATATATATATATATATCTTTATATATATATATATATATATATATATATATATATATATATATATATTATATATATGCTCTAATATATATATATATATATATATATATATGCTGCTGCTACTATATATATATAATAACTTAATAACCACGCACTCCACTGCTAGCTATGCTGCTCTGCTGTATGCTGCTGCTATGCTATACTCAATAAAACACAGATTCTAAAATAGACTAAAAATAGCACAAAAATAATTTAAAAAAAAAGGCTAACGTTTTAAACTTTTTACTCTCCAGAGCAAGAAAAGTAAAAGTAAAAAGGTAAATGAATTCAAAAGTTAAAGAAACGAGACCAGTTCCAAAGGAATGTATTAAAAATAACAAGGCAAGGAGAGACGCAATCAGCAAAAAGCAGCAGAGAAAAAAGAAAAAAAAAACTACTCCATAATACTTCAAGCACATTTTACCAAACCCAACCAATAAAATCAATTAAATATGTAGAAATATACGTCAATTCAAAAAATTCACAGCAATATATATATATATATATATATATATATATATATATATATATATATACACACATATATATATACAACTATATATAAATAAATATAGACATACACGCACGCATATATATATATATATATAACTGCTATATATAAACACACACTCAGTATAAATATGATGCAAAAATCACAAACCTACATCATAAAAGAAAGAATTACATAGCACGCTACACAATCATACCCATACCTAACGCAGGTATGTATAGCACATATACATACATACATACATACATACATACATACATACATACATACATACATACATACATACATACATACATACATACATACATACATACATACGTAAGGCATAATTGGTGTCTCTCTCTACAAAAACTTTAAGACTGAGTCGTGTTCCTCTTGATCAGTGGAAGAATCATTTAAATTTTTAAATGGATTTTAATTAAAACTTTTTTAAAACAAAATCATCTAAATCGTCTTTTAATAAAAACAAACCAAGTTTAGATATAGACGATTTTATACTGACGAATATTTTATATCTTTATTATTGATTTTATTGGTTGGTAGTGTTAAGTAAGTAGTAAGTTAAGGTAGTAAGTTAAGGTAGTAAGTTTAGGTAGTAAGTTAAGTTTCAATGAAATGTGTTTTTTTTCGTTTTTTGTTTTTTTGTTTTTTGTTTTTTTGTTTTTTGTTTTTTTGCTGCTTTCTGCTAAGTGTGTCTTCCTTTCCTCTCTTATTTGTTTGATTTTTTTTACTCATTGATAAACTGTTTCAGCTATAATTTTTAATACTATTTGCCAGGCCACTTTTGTTTTGTGAGTTGATAATGTCTTTTATAATATTTTTTTTTTATGTATTTTTTTTATATATATATATATATATATATATATATATATATATATATATATATATATATATATATATATATATATATATATATATATATATATATATACTCCTATATATACAAGAGAATAGGAAGCTCTTCTAAAAGGAAGCGCGAAAGGTTAAGAATATGAGAATAAGGGGAATCTGCTTAGAATAATGAATATGGATGGTGCTTTTTGTAACTGATGAAAATGGATGTGAGGGGGAGTGTGGAAAGAACACACCAAATCTGCACAATATTAACAGTAATGTGAAGGAGTGATAGTGAATGTGTGTGGATTTGATGGTGCTAGAAGGAATAGGTATTTTAAGGGTGATTAGCAGGAGGAGGTAATGGGTAGAGTGAAAAAAGTTGAAGAATGGTAAATCTGCGAGTATAGATGAAATTACTGGTGAAATGATCAAGAACGGAGGCGAGATGGTGATTGATTGGATTTGGAAGTTGTGTAATAAAGCGTTTATGGAGGGTATAGTTCCAAGGATTGGAGGAGAGCGGTAATAGTACCCTTATATAAGGGCAAGGGAGATAAGGGGACTGTAGAAATTATAGGGAAATAAGTTTATTGAGTGTTGTAGGGAAGGTATATGCTGATATTTGGTCGAAAGAGTGCGTCAGTGACTGAAGGACTGATTGGTGAAGAGAACAGATGCGTTTAGAATTGGTAGAGGATGTATGTGGATCAAATCTTACATTGAAACAAATGATGAGAAAGAAATGAGGAGAAAGAAGAATAAATTAGATTTAGGTTTTATGGATTTACAACAGGCGTATGATGGACAGAGTTAATAGGGAAGCTTTATGGCAGGTGTTAGTGATATATGGTGTTGGTGGTAGGCTACGAATGGAATCAAAGTATATGACGATAGTGAGAAGCGTGTGTAAGGAATAAATGGTGTCAATGGTAATTGGTTTAGGATTAATAGCGAGTGAGACAGGGGTTGTGTTATGCTCCTTGGTTATTCAATTTGCGCTATGGATGGGGTTATGAAGAATTCGAGTGGGGATGGCAGAAAATAGTTAGAATGATGGAGAATGGAGATAATGAGGTGGAGGGGTGCCCTACCTAACCATATGCGGATCGATTTGAGTTCTTTGTCTTGGAGCTGAAGGGTTTGAGAGGATTGGTAAGAGATTTGGCAGGGTGTGTATGTAAAGGAGGGTTTGAAAGTAAACGTAGATAAGGGGAAATAAGGTTATGGTTGTGAGTGAGGATGTCCACTCCCAGTGTGAAGTTATGTTATATGGTGAGCAGCTGGAACAAGTGTCTGAGTTTAAATATTTAGGGGTATGTGTTGGATGAAAAGAGAACGGATGATGCAGAGTTTAGTAGGAAAGTTGCGAATGGCAGGAAGGTTGCTGGTGCAATTAAATCGTTGGTGAATGTAAGGGACTAAGTCTTAGAGTGCGCTAGGGTCTTGTGAGGGTATGTTTGTTACCTGTGATATTGTATAGTAGTGAGACTATGGTCCGGAATAAGAAGTATAGATCTAAAAAGTTCAATGTGTTCAGATATAAGGACAATCTTGGGGAGTGTGGGAGTGTGAAAAATTGACAAATGGGGAATGAACGTATTAGAAATTTGTGTGGAGTGTGAAAGAAAAGGGTAAATGAGAGAATAAATGAAAGTAGAAAGTGATATGGTTTAGTCATGTGGAAAGAAAGGATGAATGATAGTCAGGTTAGTTAAGCGGATGTATAGTGGCGAAGTGTGTTGGGAACCGACCGGTTAGGAGACGAAGAGAGAAAGTGGATTGAGTGGGTGAACGAAATGTCTGAAGGAGCGAAATGTGAGTTTGGCAGAGGCGAGAATAAAAGGTGCATAATAAGTGAATGGCGGGGGTTTGTACGGGGGGGCATGGATTGGCCTGGGTAAGGGATGAACCACCCGTGACGATTTACCGCAGTGAGGGTCCCGTCGTGGTCCATGAAGCTCTAGGGTGGATTTTCTGTCTGTGACAGGGAGTTTCACTAATTAATGACAGAGGGCGGTAGGCTGGAGCTTTCTTTCAAACTTTGTCATATTCTTCTACTGCTTTTCTTTTTCCGATGCATGTCACGCACCTTACCACAGTCTTGGGGCAAAGAGGGGAAGAGATAAAGAGAAGGAAGAAGATATATATATATATACATAACCAATGAATATCAAAATAACTTAACATATAATATATAACCTTATATATATATATATATGCTATATATATATAACCTTATGTATAATAACATATATATATATATACGCATATATAGCATAATATATACTAACCCCTTAACATATATTTATAACGATATACTGTAACCTTATACACAACCTTATATATACTTTATATATATATAATATATATATATATATATATATATATATATATACTAACATATATACATATATATATTGGGGTTGCGGCCGTCGCACCAGTGTGGTGCAGGAGAGTGACTGGTGGCGCGGTGTGGTGATTGATGCGCTCCCACTCTGGTTAAGTACAGGTATCTGGAGAATTTCGGTTCTTAGCCAACTAAAAAAATATATATATATATATATATATATATATATATATATTTTATATAGAAAGAAACACATGTCTATATCCATATAGAGATATATATATATACACTTTGTTAATTAAAATAAGTTTATTTTTTAATTTATTTTAGTAAAAGCAAAAAAAATGAAATTAGTTTAAAAAAAAAAACAAAAACCAAAAAAAAAAAAACAAGATAAAAAACACTTATCGTTTCTTAGAATTTTAACAACAGAAGTCAGTAATTAATTTTAAATAAAAGTATTTATAAAAATAAATAAGTAAATAAAATTTATATGGATAAATAATAAACAACATTTCTCAAAGGAGAATTATAAACC